>JAGXCT010037117.1:25704-48868 GCA_022495035.1 Philopotamus ludificatus | reverse complement strand
TAATGAAAACTATCGTTTTTTACCAAAAAATTGCTTGGGATTCTTCGAATATTCTATGCAAAAAAATGCTAGGATTTAAAGGGTCAATATCAAATATTTTTTTTTAAATAATATTAAAAAAAATATTTAAAAATCAAAACTATGAAAATTTTACCATTATGCCATATATTAAATTACCAGCGTTATTTATTAACTAAAAAAAATGTTTTTATAAATAATAGACAAAAAATACAATATTTGATGACATTGACAAAAAAGTTGTTTATTATTCTAAAACTTCTTCATCAAAACCTTAGTTTGAAATGAACAACATATAAAACTAATTGCTATATATATTTATATATTAATAAACATGAATATAATATTATTTATAATGATAATGAGCAATTAAAAATAGTAAAGATACACATAATTGAATTTAATTAATGCTCGTCAAATATGACGCGAATATGAAATCGAATTTTCGTAAAAAGGATTTTTGCTTGGCTCGAAAACAACCGCGTCTTCCGAAGGGAGTCTATTTATAATGGAAAATAGACCCAAAGTATTTCAAGATCAAAATAATCCAATTTAAAAAAAAAAAAATGATTATTCTAAGAATAAAAATACAGTAGAACCTCGATTATCCGGATTTTCGATTATCCGGATTAGTCAAAACAAAAAAATACGAATTAGTTTTTTGTGTACGGGCGTGCTGATTTTCACATCTGCTGTTTACGTACGCGTTTAAATTTGCCCCATGCATTTACCAAGTTTCAACAAGTCCAGGTTTTTGTCTAATAAATATGGTGTCGGAACGTTAAGTTTACTAATGGTTTAATGTCAGAAGATGGAACCTCAGAGCGTAAAGTTATGAAAAAATCAGCAAATGAAGAAGTTGAAGAGTGTATTTTTATGTGGTTCATACAAAGACGATCATTTGGACAGCCAATATCTGGTCCATTATTGTGTGAAAAGGCACATTTTTTTTTTTAATACAAGATTAAATGGAGATTCAAAGCAAGCTCGGGCTGGCTTGAAAGATTCAAAGGACGACATGGTATCAGGGAACTTGAAATTCATGGGAAAAAGCTTTCTGCCGACATACCTTCAGCAAACACTTTCATTGACACATTGAACATTTTGTGGAGAGGCTGATTCGATGAATAATTTATTTATAATTGACGAGACCGGTTGGTATTGTACAAACTACCTAATAAATCTTTAGCATCAAGACGTGAGTCACTGCACTTGTACAAAATTAGTAAAGAACGTGTCACCATAATGGTGTGTGCCAATGCAACAGGTAGACATAGACTTCCACTGTTTGTCATTTGGGAAATCAAAGAACCCTAGATGCTTTAAAAATATCAATAGTCTTCCTCCGGTTGAATATGATCATCAGAAAAAAGCCTGGATGAATGGTGAAATATTAGTCCAACACATTCTGAAGCTTTTCAGTGTTTAGATGTCGTGATGAAGTGGTTTGAGAGTCAAGAAGAGTGTGATTCAGGACAACTTATATGTTTTAAAGTATTCGCGACTTAGCAGCTCTCAAAAGGAAAAGTTAATTTTAAGCAAAATCGATAATTGCTTTTTTTTAATAAAAATAATTTAATAATAAAGCTTGTTATTTTAAAAAACTGAGTAAAAAAAAAATATTCATACTCGAATATAATCGTCTTTTTCCTGTCAATTATGATTTTTTTTTCGATTATCCGGATTGTTCTTATCCGACTACCGTCATCCCCAATTAGTCCGGATAATCGAGGTTCTACTGTAAGACCATGATATGCTTCATAATTTAGTAGATATTTTGGATTTTTCTACTAATCAATATGACGTGTAAATGCACGCACACTCGTCGATATCCCGCCGCAGACTGAGGACACGCCGCCGACTCAGTGTTCTCGCGGCACGTGTCACTCGCAGTACGTTTCACTTGCACTCGGCACATCGTACCGGATGCAAGCGAGAAATAACATCGCGCCTGTGACAACAGTTGCGAATATTGTGCTTTTTATTTTTTTTCGCAATTGCCGACAACAAAAGTCAATGATTATTTATAATATTTTAGACAAATACAACAATGTGACAGGATTTTTAGAGTAAAATCAAAAACATATGAATAAATGGCATTACAAAAAAGTAAATATATTAAAGTCACGAGGATAGTGGTTTTTAAAACTCACACCATTCACAACTATATCCAATGAATCCGTTTACTATCTTACCTCAGTCGAAGTTAACAGGATTAAATGTTTTTTTAGGTTAGGATTCAGCCGTACGCAGTTATTAAATATAACATCCAACGGCAACGCAGTGTTACCAACCCCACTTGAACAATTATATACACGTTGCTATTAACCATTAATCTTAACCATTAACCAAACCTTAACCATTGTTATCAATTCTACATACCGTTATAAAATTATTAGGTTTTTTTATCAATAATTTGCAATAAAAATCAGTAACTCATTAAAAACGATGATGTAGTCTCAGAAGCTAATAATCTGACAGTTAGAGTAATAGTGTTGCCAGCTTTGATAGATGTAATAATGTCAGTATTAAAAATATGTTTTAATACATAATTGATGTTGAGGAATGATTTTTTTATGCAAATTACATCAATTAATATTTTAGTTGTTGCCAATTATTAATATTATTTTGTCCTTGCTTGCCGTTTATGCGTTACGGCGTTTAAGTCGTGCAACGAAGCTGTATATATCTTCTTTATATTGGCAAAACGATGTTGTTTTCCAAAAATTCTGTCCACATTTTTCCATTTTCCTTCTAGGAAAGACTAGCACCTGCTTAAAGTGCCTTTTTCCTCTTTTTCCTCGTTTTATTTGGGCATGCAATTACAATTACGTTTTAGATCTAGCGTCTCGAGTATCGTCCAAATAACATTTTGGTACTCTAGCAGATGAATCCTTGATCTCTACAATCTTAGATTTAGTAGTACACTAAAATTGCTTAATGATGTCTGTAATTTAAGTTCTTTTGTAAATATTAAAATATTGTATGATCACGCACGGTGATTCCAAGCATGTATCTCTTCGTTTCTTGCTGTGTACGAGATTTTCTTCAATCTCAGACTTATAGGACGTATCCTCGCTAAACATGAAAGAGTTTGCCGAAATGCTGTTCATCCAAGTTTGGTATTCCTAACTTTATGGCAGGATAAATGTATACTTCCACGTTTTTACCCAATTTTTTTCCAGTACATCCCTTGAATGCAATAGCGCGCCAAGAGTATCCGGCGCCTGTGTGCAGAACTCCAATTATCGCCCCTGTACTTCTGGTTTGCTTGAAAACGCGAACTATGGCCAATCACATATAATATATTATTTAATGTCGATTTTAAATATTATTTTATATTTTAATTTTTTTCTCTCTAGGCGCCCCGGCATTTGTGTGCCCCGCACAATCTAGCCATATGGCTGGCGCGCTCCTTTTCGAATGACAGTATAATTAAAACGATCTTTCCTTTCCAATGCCCTGGGATTTTTTTCTTGATAAACTAACATTGGCTTCAATATTAAATCACCAGCTAAGTTTCCATCAAGAAGAAATGCCAATCGGTTTTTAGAAGGTTCATGTCCAGGGCCAACTGATTCTTCCTTCAATAGGAATGTACGATTAAGATTTTTTCCAAAATACAATCTTCTCGTCTAATTTGAATATTTGGAGAATATTCTCTGTCTCCAATATTTTTGGAATAAGGAGGAAATATATTCTTTAACACACAGTATTAGAATCTTATTTTAATCTAGTGTTCTAATCTTCATGCAAACTAAGAGCATTAGATTGAATAATTGAAAAACTCAGTGGGGCATTTTTTTCGTATTGATAATCAAAGGATCAACGGAAGCGAACAATTTTTGCATTATTGACAAAAAAAAATTAAAAGAATGTGTTTTTTTTAATGTGCGATATAGCGAATTGTGCGAAAGTCGAGATCCGCCTGTATAAAATTATCCCTTTTACCTCCAAACTGTACTAGTACATAGCAATCATTTTATAGTATCATATATATTAGAGCACCATGCCAATGATGGCTGGGCAAGGGCTCGCCGTCTATATGGCCAGAATGTGTGGCGCACACAAGCGCCGGAAAATTATGCGTGCCAAGAGAGAAAAATTCCAAAATATATTTATTAACCGATCCGTCGCGACGGCTTGAAGCCAACGCCGCTGACCGATGGGGTATATTTTGTATGAAATGAATGTATGAAAATAGACCCCCAAAAAGTTCACGTCAAGAATAGATAGATTCTTCGACAATACCTTGACATTTAAAAAAAAAACTAAGTAATGCGACATAAAGGTGACATGCACACAGAGCGACTAAGGCCCGCTCACGGATCGGGGCATGTTATTTCTCCACTGGCACAGCACGATATTATTTCTCGCTCGGACTTGCACATGCGCGATGTTTTTTCTCGCTCATATCCGGTACGGAGCAATAAAACATCGCACCCGTGCCATTGTAAGACAATTTTATTGTTTTTATTTATTTTCGCAATTGCGGACAATAAAGATCAATGATTATTTATATTTATTCTTTAGACATTTTAGACAAATACTAAACATTTCTTAAAATTTACATAAAATAATATATAAGCAATTGCGGCTAGTGGTTAAAATATTTTGGGTATGTATGGACTCAGTATGGACGGCGCTCAGTCGCAGTGCAACACAGCGCTTAGCGACGAGACCCCCCACCCCGCTGCCACCCCGTATGCATCCAATACACGACTCTGGTAGCGCTGACGAGCAGACAGCGCTCTTGCTCTACACCGCGCGACGTAACACTAAATATAAACTTAATTTATATGTTCATATAAATAATATATAATCAATAGACACATATATATTATTAAATAAAAATATATTTTTCCTCGATTCGGGGTGCTGCAGCTCCGCAGTGTATATGGACGAGCCGCCTTTATATATTAGGTAAAGCGGAAAGTAATGATAATTTTTTTTTCACATACAAAAAGTTTTTTAAAAAAATATATATACAATTTTAATCAGTAAAATAATTTCCATTGTTTTCTATTACTTTTCTTCCAACGATCAGGCGGCTTTTCCAATTGCTTTCTTGTAAAACTCTGCGGGTTTTCGTTAAAGAGAATGATTCAATGTGATTTTCGATGCCGTCAAGTGAATTAAAGTGCACATTATTAAGGGAATGCTCTAAAGATCTGAAAGATGGTTGTCAGGGTGCGATATCGGGGATTAGCAGGATCTGTAAAGAACTTCAAATGGAAGCTCCTGATTTTTTCTACGTGATCCGTGCCGCGTGTGGTCTGGCATTGTCGTGCTGCAAAATTCGCGCCTTTGATTGTTTACACCAAACTGAACGTTTTTTCAACAGATCTGCTTTCATTCTGACTTATTGACACAGTATATCTCTGCGGTAATTGTTTCACCAGGTTTTAATAACTTGTAATGGATTACGCCAATCATGTCCCATCAAACACAAAGAAGGACCTTTTTAAGATCAATGAAGGTTTAGGGGTAGTACAGGTACTTCGTTTTTAGGAAGCCATTGATTTTTTTTCTTTGGATTATTGTATAGGACCCACTTCTCATCGCTTGTAACGATCCTTCTCAGAAATGATGCCGTTTCGTGCAATCTATACAATAGCGACGAACAGATAGTAATTCGCTGCTCAATGGCCGTTTGTGAAAGTTCGTGCGGAACCCAAATTCCTTGCCTGTGTTTTTTTGCAATGCGCTCTAGATGGTCTTTAACGGTCGTCCAAGGCAGCCAAGCTCCTCTGACAATTCTTTGATGGTTCTTCGGGGATCCGCTTCCACTGCTGATTTTAACACGTCATCCTCTAATTTTGTAGATCTTCCCGATTTGGGGGCGTTTATAAACCCCTATCACTACTTTTAAATTTTCTAAACCATCTGTGATATTTTTGAAGATGCAATACGTCTCCATAAATTTCACAGATAATCTGAGTGGCTTCTTTTGCTTTCTTTCCTTGATCGAACAAAAATAGGATATAATAACGCAAATAGGTCTCCTCGATTTCTGGCCTTGACATTTTTTCTATATGGTAAAAAAAAAACCTTCTGAGTATTAACAAAAGTAGACTAACAGAGCTACAAAATAAGATCAAATCTTACGTGTTAACTCGACCACAGCCGGCGGCAAACTAATTTCAAAATCGCCCTTTAAAAATTATCATTACTTTCCGCTTTACCTAATATAAGTGATTGGCTGTAGTTCGTCTTTTCGAGCACACGGCGTTAATTGAATTTCTGCACACAAACACCGGATTCTGTCATTCTTTTGATAATGCATCAATGGTCGTTTATTCTCAATATAGTTTTTTTTTATGATATTGACGTATCTTGCGTAGCGTAGCGTTCTCGGTAATGCAGCTTCTTCCTCTTCCTCGCGCCGCATTCTTCCACAATATGCGCCAACAAAAAAACAACACTGAGCGATGATTAATGTGAATGACTATCACTAATCATGTGTTATATCAAAATTGGCGCTAAAAAAATCTATATATGTGTATTCGTCCGGGTACATCTGTAATGAACTGGCTAGCCCGTGGGCCATCGTACGTCTCTCGGTCAGTCTGCGCAGGAAAGCTGATGGCGTTTACCACTTTTACTTTCGACTGGAAGGTCGCGCCTCAGGTTGTTGACAGACTTCTGGCTGCTCATCTTCGGCCACTCGATACGATCGGTCATTGCCTGCAGTGTTTACCACTGAATCGACCAATTTGTATGATTGTGCTTTTGACACCGACCGAGATAGATAAATGAAATAAATCGACGCTTTTTGCCGTATCATCTCGGCATTAGCACACGATCGCCGATACAATAACACTTGATGGAGCTAGTAATTTCGACTATATTTTCTCTATGGGTATCAAATTAATCCCCTTGAGATTTGACAGCATTCCTAATTTTATTATTGGACAATATGTTCAATTAAATACAAAAGAGTACGAATCTCTTCCTGGTATTATCAATAATATACAAGAAAAAAATGGTATCAGACGTAGGGACTGCGTAAATATCGATAAAGCTCGATATATCTCATAAGAGAAAATAATGCTTTCCACAAAAATATTTTTACTAAATCGTGCAATGTATATTAATTAATAAACATAACATTTTATTAGCTAAACTATCGAGAAGAAAGCTTGACCGGTGCAGTTCACGGGTTAAGTCTTTAACGATGATGATCACAACGTACAAAGGATCAATAGGTGAAAGTGATATTTTTCTCACAATTGACCTCTTGACTCAAAAAATACAGCGATACGATTATTTATAAATTAATATACTAATTATCCGTATGTATATTTTAATATTATATTAATATGCGCGTTTTGAAATCAACTTAATAACATACCAGCTCCATAAATCGTGTTAACGATCTATGCGATGAGCGAAGATTAAGTAAACAGTTATTTTAATAATATTTGCACAAATGATATGTCGATTATATATTCAATTAAATAATTTTAAAACTATTACCGTATGCAATCATACAATTAAATATGTAATCGTATGCTGTAAACGTTTGTATATCAGACATACGTATTTAGGCGTCAGACGAATTTTAAATGAGCGTGATTTGCATGAAAATTATGCATCGACGTATTGCAAATTTTTCAAAAATCATAATAGTTTTTCTCGCTTTCAGAATTGTATTAGAAATTCGCTTTTCAGTATTCATGAGATTAAAATCGCGTCCATTATTGCATGGGTGGGAAATTCTGCGATGAGTTAATGAGTTATTCAACATGCCGAATGTGATTTATCTAACGGACGTATTTTTGAGAAAAAGTATCATTATTTTTTTTTTTTTAATATCTGCAATGCTCTTTTTCTGCATTGCAATTTCGCAAATCAAATACAAAACAAAACCCAAATCGATTTCAGCCAGTGGGAAATAAAACCGAATTAATTTCATATATAAATTTCTCAACAATATAAAGTCACCATAAAAAGAGCGCACAGATTGCGCAAACGCGGTGCGAAGATGATGCGAAATAATTGTACGCAGAAATGCAACACCGCTCTAATTTGAGATTTTTTATTACGTTAAAAAAATCATAATTAAATTCGGCTGATGCGTTAAATGCTACCTGTTTGAATGTCGATTGTTTGTTTTGCGAGCGCGGTTAGCAAATCGTTACGATGGCGACGATGTTAAATAATCATTTAAAACGAAAATTCCGGTGAGAAATTTGCGTTTTGCTCGTCAAAAAAGTATTTTTCGGCGACAATGGACGAGAGTTCAAGTGAATTCGGTCACAGACGCACCGACAGCCGTGAGAGCAGACTATATTCCAGGACTGTTCAACTCTATGTCAATACCATAAAATACAACGCAAATGCGTGGAAAAATAATAATTTTATCTTCATTATTTATATGTGCAAAGTTACCCCATGATACGCACGAATATTAATGGCCGACGAATAATTTGTTATATATTAATATTGAATCAATTAAAATATTCGATATTATTAAAAATGATCAAACGCAATCATTGAACTATTTTAAGGTAAACGTTATTATTAAAATTTAAACGGAAGCCTTATATGGTGACGCCAACTAGCGGCGAATGATGACATTTAATAATCAATGGTCGTATATTATATTGTTAAAGATTCATGCACGGAATAAAAAATAAACAAATGAGTGATAGCTGTCATTAACATAACCTAAAAATAAATTGTAACGTGATGAAAATTTTCAATTATTATGAATATGCTGTGTAATTATGCCTAAAAAATGTTCTATTTAATATAATTATATTTTTTATGCAAATAATATATGATTTATATCAATAATAATAATAAAAATGTATATAATTACTTCAAGATGAAAATTTAGGCCGATATCAGATCCAATTACAATGTCAGATTTTTCAATATAGTCCGTTAACATCAAATAACGCAACGTAAAATCGTCTAATAAAAAATGCTAAATAAATATGCATTAAATTTTCATATGGATCGTAAAGTTTCGCCACACGAGTTACAATCTCGTCCCGATTTTTTTTGGCAACTGCAATTATTTGCTAATTTTTTTTCATATACTACTACTAGACCACACAAAGAAGATTCACTTTAAACGCAATGAATTATAATGTAATTTTTTTATTCATACAAACGAGCTAAGTATACCCCTGGCCATTGTTGATGCGAATCATTGCGAATTAATTAAACTGGTTTAATTACATCAGATTGCACAATGCATTCTGAAAATGAGCGCTAGATAGCTCGCTAAGATATATGAGATGCACGTTTTGTAATAATTTTCGTAGGGTCATTCGGAACAATGGCAAAAAAAATAACTTATTATATAACCGAGTGAAAAAAGGCTTATGTCAATGATTGAATTAAATATATTGGGCAAGGTCATGATTTTTATTATTATTGAGAAAATATATATTTAAGTATAGATGTGCTCCGGAATTACATCATCCGACGTGTTATGCAAATCTTTAGAAACATTTTTTTTACCATACTCATCGATAAAGGTTATTCATTGAATGAGTGAATTTGCTCCACAAAAATATATATTTGTGCAATTACGTCTTTCCCACACTCGACTAATTTATACTTACAGACAAGTCTATTTGTAAAGCAATATCCGAAAGACTAATTGAGAAATTTGAAAGCCATCTATTAAGAAAAAAAATACTGTTCCATTTCGCGTATGTAATAATTTGTAATGGTGACCAATCGTTTGGAGACTTTACATTTTGACACTGTGTAAGTTATGAATGCAAAGAAAACTATAAAGATTATACAGAATCATGGATTTTATGTAATACGATGAAAATGACGTTCTTTGATTTGATCGTATTTCTTTGGCTATTGTTTGGAAATTTTGACTTTGAATGGAAAATGAGGTTTTACGGACGGAATTTGAAGCAAATTTGACCAAATATATTCTACAAATAGCAAATACAGTCGAATACTCTTAGTTTAGAATACAATAACATTTTAAAAATAATTGGCAATATTCAAAAACAGTCGCAAAATCTCTACGATTTCGAATTTGTGAAGAATTAATAAAATTAGTGTAAAATTTATCATCTCTCGACATCTTGTGACAGGGGAAGAGAAGTGGGTTATATACTCAAACCAATGTCGCAAAAACAGTGGTTCTCAAAAGGACAGGTTCCACTGGCAACGCTGAAACTGAATCTAACGGTCAAAAAGGTACCTTTATCTGTGTGGTGGGATTGTAAAGGAATTATTAATTTTAAAAATCTAAATATGGTCAACCACTAACTAATAAATGGTAAGCCGGAAGAATAAAGTTTCCTGAACTTCTTCTACAATGCGAAAAGTTTCGAAAACCCGTGAATTTTATTAGAACACTTGGTTTATTTTTTAGGTTGGGTAGTTCACAATATCAGGTGCAATATTGGTGAGCTGAATTATTATATCTGGTATGGCGACGAGCCTGTTTCTACCCTCTGACTTCGTTACAACTTAACCCTTTTACTCCCACGTGGCCGATCATCGGCCCAAACTGGTGTAAAAATGGAGCGAAACTTCCCGAGGAGCCGATCATCGGCCCCATAACTTAAAAAAAATATGCTTAATATATTTTTTTTCAGTTAATTTAAATTCATAATGTTTTATGGGGTGACATGTTAATAGTTATTGATTTTCAACATGCGTATAGAATTTTGTTCATACCATTTTTTTTATTTTATATAGAAATGTTCGCCACCCCTGTTCGAAAAACTGATTAAATTATTTATAAGGTATTAAATAATTAGTTTTAAAGGTTCCTGGAAGGGTTCATGATATTTGCTAATTTTTCTAAACAATACTATTATTCTTTTATGTCCATTTTTTATTTTCATTTTCATTTTATTTTTACATATATTGACTAAAAACCATTTCCAATTAATTTCTTTACATAAAATAATTCATTTTTAGGTTAAAAATGATTCACACTCACAATTTATATTGTTTTAACCCTTCGGGCTCCTATGTCTAGTATGTCTTGACATTTTTTTTTAAGTGTACTCCGATTTTTTTCGCTCTGTAGCATAAATATTATTTTCTAACAAATTCACTCAAAATAGCTCGGAGTTGGCAGAAACTTATAAAAAAAAGTTTGGAACCTAAAAGGTTAAGAATACATATTTTTTTAGGTTACGTTTTTAAACGAGCAATTAGCTGAGATAAAAAAATAATATCAAAAAATTGCTTGGGATTCTTCGCATATTCAATGCAAAAAAGGTTGTGATTATAAGGGTTAATTTAAATGTTAAAACCGCGTTAATTGAGATCGGCATATATCGAGGGATGATGTAATATATATTTATATTTGCATGCATTCGTTTGCATCGCATCCGATTGATTTAAAAATGCGTCGCATAAAAACGCTCACCTGTCATTTCGAAATGGCTGCAGTGTTGCCAGCCGGGAAAAATCGTTACTTTTAATTAACGCGTCCGCGTATATAATTATACGCATGGATTTTTTTTTAAATGTGGCGCATGTGGAATGAAAAACGAGATGTGCGGCGCATATCCGGGTCTCATCCCCACAATTAGGAAGTGAAAAAAATATATATGAAAAAGCGCGTGCCCGAGCAGTCAAAATTCAAATGGGGGCTGTTCCGCGGGGGCGCCTCCACCGCGCGGGGGGGCACGTTGGGCCGGGGGGCGGGGGCGCTGCGCGAGTGAGCGTGAGCCCCCCCTCACACAGACGCAGACGGAGCCGAACTCCGTGGCACATTTTATATTTTAATTGCAATAGCTGGGTAGTGCCCCCCACCGCCGGCGGCTGTGTGTGTATGTAAAAATGTCGGAAAGGAGCCGCTCTGCAGTTGTATCTCTCTCATTTCCCCGTGCAACCTTGTTATTTATCCGCAGGCCGGGGCGGAAAGAGAGAGGGGCAGTTTTTCCGCGCGGAACAGACGTGGCTGAAAAGCTCACGCACTATTTTTTAGTGGCCGCTGATTACGCCAGATGTCTCGCGCGGCGCGCACCGATATTTCAACGAATTCTCTATTCAAACGCGAATCGCGCGCGCGGGCAGTTACCGCCACAACGGTCACATGCTCTTCATTTTTTTTTATTCAAATTCAAATTCAAACTCGACACACATCTCGCGCGTACGCGTCCACCAGTAACTTTCCTCGCGACCGGTGCACTTTTGCAAAACTTTTTTTCGCCGTTTCCGGAAAAAAATAAATAAAACAAATCGAATAAATCATTTTTGTGAATCGAATAAAATAAAATTTATCCGTATGCAATTAACGATCGAATATTATTCATTATAGAATGCGGCATCGTCCACAGATGTCGCCGAAGTTGAATTTTTTTTCGCATTCGCCAAGTGCATATCGTATTGCCAAAAAAACTGTCAGTGCGTCGCTCGGTCCGGTTGCAGGACCGCGTTTTTCCGCGAAACCAACGGTAGTTTCCCACGGGAAATATTCGCGCGCTTTTACAATGTCAACAAAACTTTCGAACGCAACATAAAACACGCTACAAATTGTGCCCAGTGCGTTGTCAATATCGATAAATCGCATGTGATAATTCCAAAAAAAAATATTAAAATAAAAAATAGATTTAAAATACATGCACACACTGCAGATAACCTAATCTTATTAGACAATTTGACGTCACCGGCCTTTGGCATAAAAAAAAAAATGGACGCATACATCGATGCATTCTGCACACATTCGCACACACATATTGTATAATAATCGCATATATATAATTTCCATTCTTATCTGAGCTTTCTCCGCCATGCGGCAATGTATCTCTACGCGTCGAGCTTAGTCCACATAATATTGATCAATAATTGCATAAAAGTACCATAGTGAATTTTATTTTATTTTACAATCTACAGATTTATATCCGCATCGATACATAAAACGCGGTAATATTTTTTTTTACACATATATAAATAGTGAAAAAGAATATTTTTTAAATCATATTTGATATGGCGATCGTGCTCACTGAAAAATACGACAAAATATGCTGTTAACTGTTCGTCAACAAGACCGTTTCCATCTTTACAAATGTCTAAAGGTATTTATAAAAATATATATATTAAACAATTTTTTTTTGATTATATATTGCGACCGCATTTTGATCATGGCATATGCATGGAACCGCAATTGCATCATCGACCCCATGAAAGATGTTCGTCAGCGGTCAAATTGAATAAACAATGCCAAATATTTTATTTACGTTGGAAAAAAATTCATCGCCCATTAAATAGCATCGAAAAAAATATACACATCCCTACATATTTAAATTGCAATCGATTATCTTACACGTTATCGATGAAGATTTTGGTAACCCAAATGAAAGTGTCCAAATATTTACATACACATTGTTATATTACAGCACGTGTATCCAATATGCAAATACGCATTGTCGTCGTTAATCAATTAAAATTTTTTATTATCTGGATATTTGATCAGCACTATGGTTGTGCAAAAATTAATTTTCGATACGTAATGTGTCATATATATATTTTTCAAATTTATTTAATTTAAATATATGTTCGTTATGAAATGTTTTCGTCTTCTGCACAATTTTAATGACTTCTCTCGTATGACTTATGTGGAAGGCAATCAATAGAATATGTCAACGGACACCAACTGTCCACACAGAATAACTTTTTTTTCCACAAACTAGAACAAGCATGTTCAAACATATTAGATAAAAACTTATACATCAATCATGAATATTATTAGCGGCGAAGGTTGTCGAATTAATTCGAAAATTATGCTGAAACGAGGCCTCTAAACGACGCGCTAAAAAAACGTCATGTTTGTATGTCGATTTTGCAAATATTTGACATAGCTCAATATCGATCAATTTCATTAGGCATCAATTTGTTATTTTTTCAATAGAATATTTTTTTTTAATTAACATAATTAGTGATATATTAATTATTTACAATTATACATAACTAATTTTATCTGTAGAGCCTTGATAAAGAACACAATTTTGATATTCGGCAATCATTATCATGCGGACGCTGTTTGAACCAGCGAAACTATCTGCAGCCACGTATTTTCTAATTCGCATTTTATTTATTTTAAAAATATATTTATTTATATTTAATAAAGACGATAACGTGCTCGGCTTCGATTAGATCGAGCATTATCGATGCGAATTATATCTGGTTGCAACGATATCGTATTATCCGATAGTTGGCAGCTTTGCGATAATTAATCTGATGCAAAATTCGTTTTAGATGCATTCGCGTTATATATTTTTTCATAAAAATTAAGGTTTATGGATCGATAGCGTCGCAAGTTTCAAGTATTATATCAATAAATTTTTATTAAAAATGTTATCTGGGGATTATGATTTTGCTCGTTTCTAATCCCGACAATCTTCAATTCGGCCAACCTTCAATTCAATGCAAATCTCATCCATTTGACTAGCCATTAGAGCAAATTTTTATTACAGACTATTTTAGCAATGCGATGTTGCCGTTACGTCATTTTTTTTTTATCAATGCTCCTCTCTTTTCACCTAGGCAAGACAATCAACGGAGGCTGCATTTTTGTTTGAACGCTTTTCCGTATTTCCACGCGTAAGATAACACTTGCGGAAATAAATACGTATGAAATATTTTAATTTTTATTCGCGATGATTGTTATAAATGAATCATTGTCCATAGCGAAATGTATAAAAATAAATTTGATCCTTGGCATGACGCAATAAAATATTATTTATTATCCCTAGCTGCCAATACCTATCATATACATAATTAAACGCAAAACCGCGAATGTATGTCATTTTTGATAAAAAAAAAATATAATTACTCCAATCTATGTTTTATACATACATAGTTTTATATTGTCATAATCAAATGTATGTAGTTTTCTAGAAAAAAAAATGTCATTCAATCCTTATCAACATTAATGCGTGCTAAATAATTTTACACGCGACTTTCTTTTGGATTTGATCCCGAATTAAACAAGAAAAAAAATATTTTTTCAATTAATATTCATCTTTACAATGTTTAAAGAGATGATACATATTACATAGTTTTGATAGCGTCATAGTTTGGATTGCTATACTGTTCATTGATGGACCTTGTCATAATAACACTTGTCCCAACAAGAAAATAATAGATGTACGAAGCCAATTTCAATAAAATATTTCAAATGAGAATTTTATTTCGTACGACTATGACATATGAATGCCTAATCTTGGCGAATTTTTCCATAATTTGCGATATAAATATATATTTAAAATTATTTCGCTAACAGGAAATGGTATTATCTATCAATAGAATTGCACACAAACATACATGCACACAGCCGCAGAATGATAATCATAACTAATCGCAATTCGATATAATTAATAGGATTATAAAATTCGATATATTTTCCTTCACATAGATACAACGCGCAATAAGTCATAGAACTCAATATTACATGCGTTATTATATTTTTTTTATCAAGAATAATGAACTTTAAATGTGTTAGCTTCGTCCATATAATATTAACAATGAAGAAAAATATTATACGCGTATTTTATGCGAATTATCGAAATTTATAAATAGTTTGTGACTAGCCTGAATCGTATTTCAAATAATTATTCTTGGATTTCATATCGCTTAACACGAAACGCATACAATCGATTCATAAAATGCGATTGTCTCGCTAGTGCCAATTGTCTATACTCGTCGCATATTATGAAAATTATAGTTCGATCAATGCAATTGGGTTTATAATTTTTTTGTTCAACATTACAAGTATCGTCGCCACATATCCATCGATAGACACAACATTTCTATACGCTATCTTACTTGTCCCAATATTTTTTTTATTAAACAAACAAATAAAGATGTGTATCCACATGGTTCTTCGTCGACAGATTGATGATCGTCAATCATTTAGATTATAAATATTTAATTATTCAAACGCTAGTGAATAATGAAAAATATTTTTTAATAAGTAGCATGGATCAGTATGTGATCAATGACCACAACGCGAACACGTAATATATCCTAATTTAATACAAAAAAATAATAATATACATCGATATAAATAATATTAATATTTTCATTACATAAATCGCAATTTCGAATATATTCTCGATTAAATAATATTGTTATGAAATGCAATTTCTCTCGCCACATACGTGTATCTAACGAAAGTCGTGCAAAAACCTTGACATTCGTAGTACACGATAAGATATAATTTAATTTTGAAATTAAAATTCAACGAAAATCATAGTTAGAAATACGCGTTGCATTATCGCCATATTTTGTTTTAAAAGTTTTTTTTTGCGCGATAAAAAGCAAGGTCTTTGCAATTTTGAAAGACGATTGCATCTAAAAATAATGAATTATCTCACATTTTGATATGATAGTAGTGTTATCAAAACTAGCTCAACTGAACCAACCGACATGCCATATTGTTTTATCTCTAAATTTACTTTCACTCTGACATTGGATTGTTGATAAATTGTATTAGGCGTGCAAATATAATTGCGTCACTAAATTAAATACGATTATTTATTAAATAGCTAATTATTATTATATAATAATAATAAAAAAAAATATTTAATAAATTCTAAATTATTTTCACTAATTTTTTTTCGCACATTGGACTGGCCTACGTGAGATTTTGCCTATATTTTTATCTACACACATAGTGAGTACACTTATGTGCATACGAGTGCCTAATTTTGCAGCTTATATCACTATCTATCTATTTTTTATCCACCAATACAAATGTAAAACTGAACTTTGTATACTAATCTCCTTGTGTATATATATGTGAGTGCAAATCACGTATGTGTGCGTGTGTGACTATCTGTTGATATGCATAAAATAAACTATATCATTTTCCGGGAAGTATTTGGGTATTTAATTATTTATTCATTTTTTTATTCATAATATATATATATAAAAAAAATTACGCATACACTGAAAAAAAATCTAACCACTATACACGGTTTATAATAGTGGTGAAATTTTTGATAAGACAGTGTCCGTCCCTCTTTCTCGCGTGATAAGTATACTTTTATAGAGAGATAAAGTTTTTGCTATTATATATTTTTATAAACATTCTCTAAATAGCTACAGCTCTAGTGAGATGTAGTCGAAAGAATTTTGCGCTATATTTATATATATATTTTGATTATTCAAAAACTGTGGTTGTGTCGCTCGCGGAAAATTGTACAGTTTTCCGAGTACATAAATGATTGCCAGGTATTTAATTGTTTCGCCTAATCCCACCGTCGTTTATCATCCGCATGTAATTCATCATATTCCATAATTAATCCTGAAAAGTGTTCAGGAAAAGTTATAATGTTTATGCTATTTGTTGATAATTATAAGATACACCGTGTGACCCGAACGCATTTTTTTTATCTATACGTGTATTAATAATTACTATTTCGTAACTATACGAAAATAGCTGTTATCTACATTTCGCCTTTTATTTTTTGCATAATAAAAAAAAATATATTTACAATTAATTGCAATTATTTAACATTGATGTCGCATAATGCGATAATCGGCGACACACTGGCTGATAAAATATTTTATTTGCGAATTTAATGTAAAAAAATCATTGGCATTGCCACATTTTTTCATTATTTAATAATATTATTTTATCATTTTTTTTTAATTTTATTATACTTGTGATATTCATAAAAAAAAATATATTGATTAAATAGCATTAATTTTACGACTGATAAGTGAAAAATCGCTCTGAGGTACTCGTCTAAAAATGTAAAAGCGATTTTTCGTTTCACTGTTTTTTTTATCTACCAATAAAAATTAATATTTATTTTATTTTATTAAGTCTATTCGTGATTGGCATCTGAGAGAGTGATCCAAATCACGCATATTAATTAAGATTTTTGACTATATTCTCCTAAAGTAAACTAATAATTATTCGCAGTTTTATTTTTACGCCGATTTTTAATTTTATTTTCTAAAAATTATATACAGGTTTTATATGCCTTATTTACCGCGATTTACGTGATATTTTTGCATCCTATCCACCGCGTAAATCAAGATATATAACCCTTTTGCGAAGCGATATAAACCTTTATTTATTCTATTTATAAATATCTAAAAATTCTTATACAGAATTTTTATCAAGCCATTTCTATATTTTGGAAGACATTTCTAGGCTTTAATTTACGCGGATTTTATTTTCTCTTTTTCATATTTACTCGCGATTTACGCAATATTTCCACCGTATAAATCGAGATATATAAACGTATTATAAAGCGATATGACGTATTATTTATTTAAGTATATAAAAATCCTTATACGGAATTTTCAACAAGATATTATCAATTTCTCTTATCCAAAATTTATACGCAATTTACGCGATATTTTTACATCCTATCCACCGTGTACATTGAGATATATAACTCTTTTACAAAGCGATATAACGTATTAATAACTCGATTTTATTTATAAATATATTAAAATCTTTTTACATAATTTTTATAGAAACATTTCCATATTTTATAATGCGTTTTTAATTGAAATTAATACAGATTTTTATTTATTTTCTTCTCCAAAATGTATACACAATTTACGCGATATTTTTTGCATCCTATCCACCGTGTAAATTGAGATATATAACCAATTTACGAAGCTATATACCGTATTATTAACTCGATTATAGAATAGTTATAAATATAAAAAAACTCAAGACATTTCTATATTTTGGAAGGCATTTAATTTAAGCAGATGTTTTCTCTTTTCAAAAATTTATCCTCGAATTACGCAATATTTTTTGCATCCTACCAACCGTGTAAATCAAAATATATAACCCTTTTACGGAGCGATATAACGCATTATTTAATATATTCAGTTTATAAATATACAAAAATATTTCTAAATATTTTTTTCAAGACATTTCTATATTTTGGAAGTTATTTCTAAGCTTAAATTTTATTTTCTCCTCTCCAAAAATTAAGCGATATTTAAAAAAATCGCTCAACTTATTTGTATATAGATATTTCTATATTTTGGACGGCATTAATTTAAGTAGATTTTTATTTTCTCTTCAGAATTTATCTGGGATTTACGCAATATTTTTTGCATCCTATCCACCGTGTAAATTGAGATATATAACCCATTTACGAAGCGCTATAACGCAATATTTATTTAAATCTTTTTTATAAATATATGAACAATTAATTACTTACAAGGTGTTAGTAAGTCCTAATATACACGGATTTGTATTTTTCTCCAAAATTTAATCCCCTTAACGACCATGATGCGATGCAAATATCGTTTTGCAAATATTTTTTTTTTTTTGTAAAATCTTAATTTACGCGGATTTTTTTTTGCTTTTCTTCGAAATATATGGTTAATAAGAATGCAGTGTGCTGTAAATAGCCGTGTAAATCAAGGTATAGAATGGCATTATTAGATTTAACCCCTTTACGACCGCCAAGCGAAAATTCGCTTCGATAATTTCGGCTAATTTTCATTCGAGATTTATTTCTAATCCGTCGTCATAAAGGTCGTCAACATAAATGTCATTTTTTTCATCGCATATCTCATTGCAGGGTTTATAAAAATATTTATCTTAAAATTAAGTATAAAAAATCTTAATTGGCTTAACATACCGTGTTTTCCTGTAAAATAAGACCCGGTCTTATATAGTTTGTATCCAAATTATTTATTTTACGCCTTTATATATTTGAAACTTTTGAAAGGCGAGTGCCAAACTTGACATAATCTTTTTTACGCGATTTTTTTTTGTTTGATACTCGATTTAAACTAGGGCTTATTTTGAGATAACGCCGTACTTAATCAAAAATGCAATTATGCATTGAAAATCAGTAGATTTACGGGTTTTAGCGGATTTTTGATACATTAAGCCTAAATTAATCAAAACTTTCTAACGCTAAATTATAAAAACGTATTTTTTTCATAATGCTTTTGATTTTGAGAGAAATTCGCGTCTGATTCGGACGCCACAGGTCCTTTGTGCGATAACACGTAATAGATTTCGCAACAATTCGTTGTCCTATTTTTTGCCAAGAGGTCGCCATACGACCGAAAGTAAGACCCACAGTGACTGATAAAGAAATTACGTGACCTTGAGCTTGATCAAATATATACAGTGCATCTGTATTGGCGATACTTGAACATTGTTATGTGTATATGCACAAACTTCTCTATTATCTAACAACACCTAATAGATTAGCATAACGTACAGCTGGATACAGTTTGGCTATGGCTGCCAGCTACTCGGCTAAACCAACATGCTAAATAATGCAATTTTTTTTTTTTTAATATTTCCAAAATTCCTTAATCATTAATACATATTATATATATTTTCATTGTTACATTATAATCGCATTAAGCAATTATAAGTTAAAAATCTAATCAATGAACTTCGATACACTAATTTATAAAACGATTGTTACTATCATATTATATCTTATTACGGATTTCAATGGGAAATTAGTCATATGTATTCAATCAATATGATTGATTAAATATACGTAATTTTCTTTAATTTTTAATAAATCATTATCATTTTCCAAAAAAAATATATATATAAATTTGAATAATATATTATATCTGACATCTATCGACGTTTGTCCAAACATTATGTGATAAATAAATTATTGACAACCCTAATTTGTTCCATTACATAAATTATTCTGCTAATTGAAATTTCCGTCCATACAAAAAAACAGGGTTGCCAAAAAAAAAATTCGATATATATTTTTATTATTTAAATATTCACATAGTGATAGATAATGTAATACGCGTTTCAATAATAAAAATTATATATGATAAATTGCACTTGTATAAACATTCGTATTGTAGTATATACGATAAGTGTTTTAATCTCTGAATAGAATAAAATATTTATTTGCATGATAAACATGAGACCATTTTAATGGGCGGAGAAAGTGCGATAACAAAGTTCATGTAGAAAGTGATCTTTGCAATAAACATTTTTTTAAAAAATCTACTAATTGCGAGCCGCTATCAATTGTGATGATTAGCAAAATCGTTTGCATAACATTTCTGGAAAAAAAAGTATATTATTAAATCGATCTAATGCAGGTTAAGTAGCATCATTAATGCATACGTATTATATTTTACACATCAGATAATCTCCAAATGCATGATTTATCTTATCGCAGCTTTGTAATTCATCAAATCTTAACAATCATCACCAACATTATCGCACTTGAAATTACTGTCATTATAACATAGAACAGTAATTAATTTTATCAATGGCAGATTATGAAAATGCATTCAATTTTAATTACTTTTTTAAAAAAAATATTAATATATATTCTAAAATCGATCATTGAATTAATCTGTTTTGCTTAATTTGCGCGTGTTCAGTTGCTCTTAATATTGTATTTTTTTTAGAAAATATTCGTTAATTATTGCTTATTTATACAACACGTGTTTTGTATGCAAAACATTACACATGTGTACCATGGAATAAATCACCAAAAATGTAAACGATGACAAGATATGACATTTTTTCATTATTTATAGTTTAATCACAAGAGTAAATCAATCAGATGTGGTTCTCTCCCTCTGTTCATTGCGTCAATATATATAAAACACTTGTATACATAATTATATTATTTTTTTTGTCCTAAATAGACAATTTTTTATTGATTTCACAAAATATTTGCAAAGACGATGAACTTTTGCATCGCTGAATATATTTATTTATTACATTGCCGAGTTGTAATAATTCAAATTGAGCATTATAGTCGTGATCTATGCGTTTTATTTGCGGAAACGTATAAATCTAAAATAAATTATGTATTTATTACAAACACGAAATCGATAAAGAAATTTTGCATATTTTCCCATGTCTACGTTTCCCCCAAAATAGTGCGTAGGAAGTGATGCTCGATTCTATACACAAACATAGATTGCAAAGATAGTGTTATAGTTATTTCATTACTATTATTATAATCAAGATTTACGGACATAAGCCGTACGTCAGTATTTCGCGAAAAAAAAAGCGCAGATCGGCTCCAATTTCAAAGTGTATATACATTGGAACTGCGCTGAAAAAAAGCTCATAACTCGCGAATGTTTATTTTCAGTAGACTACGCGAGCGGACATTGCAAAATTATTTTCATCTAACGCATAGTGGAAAAAGTATATACAAATTTGTATTTGTTTGCGATATAAAAAATAAAACGGCTCACTGAAGTCGTATAATATGCGATTTATGTTTGCCAAAGAACAAATTGGCGTAAATATTGGCTTTCGATTTGATTGACGATCCGTACGAAAAAAATCGTATCGCGAAATTATCTGTTGCATTCGTTATATAATTTTTTTTATGCAATCTTTATCGCTCCACAAGCCAATATTATTTGAACTCTAATTGATAAATTTGTTATTGTATTATGGAGGATATCGAAACGTCTATCTCGCGTTCTGTGCAGATGCACTTCTCATTATTATTTATATTTTTACTCCACCCAGATACGCATAAAAAAATACTTGACTTCCGTAGGAAAATGAGGGATAGCTTCCATGATTTTAAATATAAATAAAACCGAAACAACAACTGAAAAGCGCTTAAAAATATTTAAGCGCATAAATTTTTGTTAAAAATTCTCTATTATTTAAATAACAATAGTTTACATATCGGAACTAACGTCACTATATGACATTGCTCGGTATGATTTGTGAACCGGTTCAAAATCGCTATCATTTTTTTTGTAGAAGACATAGTCAGTGTGTCAGATCTACTTGTTGAAGGCAATGATTCTTTACAACAGAATTAGCATAAACTTCACCCCCTTTAAATGTTGATTTTCTATCTTTTGCAATGTAGTCACTGATTCAACTTTGAGACGATGATTTAACCATTTTTTTGCAGTTCATGATATGCAGATATAGATTTTTTTTAAGCTCACGTTAAAATTTGCAAGCTCTTTCAAACTCTGGATCAAGATATTCTACTTTATTGCAAAGCATTTGCAGTGAGCTGAACAGGATTTTCTTCTACTTTTCAATCGTTTTCTGGTTCTTCGAAGACATCTGAAGTTAAATTAATAATATCATCGTCATTCAAGGCATTATCCTCGAGTAATTCATTGACATCACGTTAAGAATATGTATCAATAACCTTATCCACTAATTTCATGTACCAATGTAATGATTTCAGCTGATAATGTTGATGTTTGCATT
>JAGXCT010037117.1:0-25167 GCA_022495035.1 Philopotamus ludificatus | reverse complement strand
AAGATAAATATGTAATAGATATTAAGGGAAATTCCCAAAAATAGCCGCATATGAAAAGAATAGATAAGAAAACAGCAACAGTATTGATGAATTATAGTAATCTTATAATTTTTATTGCGTATTATGTAATATTTTAAAATAATTGATAAAAATTAATGTTGTTTAAAAAAAATACGGTGTTACGTTTAGTTCTTTATCTTCTCAATGTTAACAAAACGTCGTTCTTTGTTTTTTTTTCCTTTCAACTTCTGGAATAGATCGCAAGGGGCATGCATACATTCGGTGAAACACGAAACGATGCTGTTTTTGACCAAAAACTCTTCTACATTTTCCATTTTTTTCACAAATAAAAAATCGCCGAGCACACAAAAACTCGTGGAACCTTTTCGACAACCAACAATAAAGCTGGCTTTCAATCTCAATATATCAATGTCCATTAAAATAAACAAATATTTTTGTTCTAACACGATTCTCAAAAACAAAAAAAACATATTAATTTTGCGTGTTGTTGAATCCGGTGTAATAAATAATAACCCCTTTTTACGCGGTTTTTGTTGGAACGTATCTACTGTGCAAAAAAATGTTGCTTTTGGAACTTAATTGAATGAAAAGAACATAATTTTATGACATAAAAACCGATAAAAGGAATCGATATCTGTCTTAAATTCAGACTTAACGAATCGACTATTGAAACGATTTAAAATAATGGAGATTCCATACGAAACTCAGTAATTTCCAGATCAAAAATGGGTTTTCATCATTACCATTTTATACATAATTTTTCAAGTAGCACGATTATTTAAATTTTGAGGTAACACTTATCAAATTACATTTTTTTTTTACATAGTTTTAAGTAGAAAGCGTAAAAAAATAACTAACCGTATTTATTTTACGCGGGTTTTGTCACGTATCTAGATTTAACGAATTTAAATTTTATTTTCTTTCCAATATTTTATATTAAAAATATCGCATTTATATTTTTATTAATAATTATTTTTTAAAAATATTTTTTTCGCTTCTATAATAATAGTGGTTTGGATTTTGTAAATTCCGGTTTTTAACCCTTTGACTGCTGAACAACGATTTGTCATTGTTTTCTATCCTAGCGAGATATCGGCAGCGAAGGGGTGAATAATAATTTCGCCACTAATCTGTAAATCTCTGAAATAAATCGTCCCCCTGTCCTAGACGCGATAAAAATATATTTAATATGTAAAGTAGTATGCGACGTTAATTTAGTTTTTTTTTTATATTTTGCAGTGAAATATTCGCAACGATGGTAGACACTCAACATTTCTGCTTGCGCTGGAACAATTACCAGAGCAGCATTACGTCAGCTTTCGAGAACCTCCGGGACGATGAAGACTTTGTGGACGTGACGCTGGCGTGCGATGGAAAGAGTCTCAAGGCTCACAGGGTAGTCCTGTCGGCTTGCAGTCCCTACTTTAGGGAACTGCTCAAGGTGAGGCCGATAACTTCTGAACTTTTTTAGTAAGCACTAAACTCTCCGTCGGCCCTGCAGATTTTATAGATTTGTTCCGATTTTTTCAGTCCACACCATGCAAGCACCCGGTAATCGTGCTCCAGGACGTCGCGTTCACCGATTTGCACGCGCTCGTGGAGTTCATCTATCACGGAGAAGTAAACGTGCATCAGAGATCCCTCAGTAGTTTCCTCAAGACGGCCGAGGTGCTGAGGGTGTCCGGCCTCACCCAGCACGAGGATGCCCAAGGAGTAAGTCAATTTTATAAGAAACTCTTTTGTAATAATCTATATGAGGCAATAGAGCGATCTCGAAATGTCTTATTCTCGCGCGCAAAGATTTTTTTTGCTCAACACCTCGCGAGGAATTCGCTTTTTTAACGAACGAGTCGTTAACAACTCGACGCGCGGCCGAGCCCTCAATTAATCGTCGACTAAATCCCTCGGCCTAATTTGGTCGGGCGTGACTTTTTGTCGGATACTTGTGGAACGTTGCTACCTCAACCGCCCGTTGCAATTATATACATCTCAGGAAGCAGGATCCGAGGAGTCGAAAATCGCTTCCTCCCAACATAAAAAGATCTATCGCCCACAGATCCGGGTTCAAGATCTAGTTTTGATTTAAAGGGTTCGACGCTTTTGAAAGTTTGCTCGGAAATCGACGGGGGGAACGATCAGAAACGAAGGTCTAAGATGTTCTTCGACGAGTTATTTTATGTCGATCGATCAAAGAAAAAAGAAACGAATGGAAGGAATGCGTTCATTTTTTATCGACTCTCATCTTCCCCAATTATTTCCCCGGACATATCTTTATTTCCTCGCCGTCGGGCTAAGGCCTATTCTAATTTTTACATTTTTTCCGGCCATATGCCGTCTTTTTCCGGGGGATTCCCGCAAGTTTGACTGGGTCGTCGCCCCGTCTAGATCACTTTTCGTCGATCTGTTTGCAACCTCAGACTACGACGTTCCGGTTACGTCGTCTGTCTTCCGCGAGGGCCCCGCGGTCAGCTCGCTACCACTTCGCTCGGGCGACTCTTCCGACCTCGGGCATTATAGTTTTCTCGAGGATCGTTTCGGATTCGATCCCCCATAGATATATCGTTGCGAGCTCTGTCGCTCTCCTAGGCACAACTCGTGGATTAGTCCCGCCGTAAGCGTCCAAGTTTCGGCGTCACGAGTCATTTCCGGGAGAATACGTCGGTCAAATGCCTCTTTAAGCATCGGGGGATTTGAGATTCGAATATATGTATCAGTTCCAAACGCTCTCCATTCTACTATAATAATTAATAATTAGGTGGCCCCTGACCCGAAACGAGTCCCTGCCACCTAAAGGGTATTACGCCATCTCTGCCGGTGTTGGGCCTCCTCCATTCATCGCCCATGCCCCAACAGAGACGCGTCCGCCTCAACCCCGTCTCTCCACCGAAGTCTTGGCCTCCCAACGGGACGGGCTCCCTCAGGCCTAGAGTTTATGATAGGATGGAGCGGCCTATCGTTGACCATTCGGGCTACATACCCTGCCCAACGTTGGCGTTGCGGGCGAATGTGAGGACAACGGTATATTCCCATACATGACCATAACCTCGGTATTGGAACGTATGTCTCTATATCCGGGACTAGCCCCGTCCGGACGCGGTCCGAAGAGCCGTCTTAAGACTTTTTTCTCGAACCGATCGAGACGATGCATGTCCCGCCTTGCCAGAGACCGCGACCCGCCCGCATAGGTTACCACCGGACGAATGATAGTTTTATAAATTCTTAGTTCATTTCGCCTCGAGAGCAACCTATTGCCCAGAAATTTAGACTGGCCAAAATAGCAGCGATTCGTATTTTGTATACGGGCAGTGATTTCTGCACTTTCACAATTGTCCTCGGTGATTGTGGGGCCCAGATATTTGAACGATTTAACGCACGCAATAGATCCGGACCCCACATTCATGCAAATATGGAGGGCGGATCAGTGCCATACTCCCGGGACTTCTCGATCGTCTGTTTGATCGCGAAGACCTGGTCCCCCGTGGATCTGCCCGGTCTGAAACCACCTCGGAAGTCTCCTATGAGGGCCTCCGCGGAAAGAGCGAGATGTCACAACAAGATATTACCAAATATTTTATATGCCCCATTTGGCACTGAAATCCCCCGATAATTTTCGCTCTTCTAGCTGTTTCCTTTTTTATGTAAGGGACATATTACAGCCACGCTCGGTCCGGAAGGCATCACCTCGTGCCACCATCCGGCTACCGCGAGATCATACATTTTCCATGATAGAGCGCTCCCGCCACACTTAATAAGATCTACTAGTATTAGTTTATCGTCCTCCTTGTCGAAGTCGAATAGTCCGGCCGGAGGAACGTAAACCGCTAGCGATCAAGAATTATCTTCAAATCCATGCGGTTTGGGTCCGTCGAGGGGAGGCTAACGAGGGACCGAGTCCCAGAGCTCGGGGGGAGGTTCTTCGATTCTCCCCTCGGGATACCGAGGGGCGAAGGGACTGGGAGCAACGTTTCATAGGTATCCGACGATGGGAGAGCTATCTAGCTAGCTAGCCCGACCCTCGCTAACGATGAGCTCGTCCTTAGCTGGCCCAGGTGCAGAGCATGGCGCGCGCGGCGGCCGCAGTGCGCGGGGGCAGCCTGCCACCCACGCCGCCCCCGCCGGCGCCGCCCTACACGCTGGAGGAGGCGCTGCTGGCGCCGCCGCACTCCACGCATCCACGCGCACCCGCATCCGCATCCGCACCCGCACCATCTACTGCGCCGCGCGCCCCACGGCCGGCGAGCCTCGCGCAGCTCGGACAACAGCCCGGACGCGGCGAAGCGCGCTCGCCACGACAACAACAACACGGACCTGCTGGGCCACATGCCGCAGGTGGCGCCCGCCGACTTCTCCACCAAGCAGCACCACCACCGCCTCAACCACGCGCCCGACTCGGCCGGCAACGGCAACGGCAACGGCGTCTCCAACTCCAGCGGCAGCCCCTCGCCGCGCCTGCTGGACGACGTCAAGCACGAGCCCGTCGACCTGCTCTGCGGCGCCGTCGACCTCGACCGCAACGACGACTCTCCGCCCTCGCACCACAGGCCGCACGTGAGTCTCAGACCGCTCTCCTTCGCGGGCGCATCCCTCCGCGAGACGCTAATCTTCTCTTCGATTTCAGTTGGGGCCGTCTTCGCGAGGCTCGTCCGCGGAAGCCGAAGAGCGCACCCCTCCGCCCGTTCAGCCGCCGCCGCCGCCGTTCCTCTCCCCGGACTCGAAGTTGTTCACTTCGGGAGGATCGTTCAACTTCGGCATGGGGTCGCTGGCGGATCATTCGTCGCTCGCAGGTAAACGAATGTTTCTTTAAAATTACTAATCGTTCCCGAAGTCCCCTCCCCCTTCTCTTCGATAACGTAGAGCAAACTACTATCCTCCTAACTATAATACTAACCGAGTAAACTAACACTTATTTAAAAAAATAGTCCCTCGACAAATTTACTTTTTACCGTAACCGCGCGACCTTTACTTTGAAATATAATTAATCTTTACCCGACCCGAAATCGGATTTGTCTTCGCCTCGTCTCGTCTTCGGCCGGTGTTCCGTAACCGGATTGTCATATTTCCGTAGACGTCCTCTGCGCCTCGCGTCTTCCGACGTTCGGCCGGGGAGTCGATTTTCGCTTTCGAGACCTCCCAATCTCGCCTCTCAGTTATGTCCGACGATCCGATTCGATAAAGTTGTCGCGATTAAATCTTTCGAAATTCTTCGACCCCGTTCCGATAAAATATTGACATATTTTTAAATTTGTGACAAACAAATATTTTCCCTAACATTTTTCATATTAAATCTCAAAAAACGGTAAACCGTCCGACGATAAATGTGATTTTATATCCGAAATAAATATTCCCTTTCCCCTCTCGCATTGGGATTCGCGACCCTTTGCGACGATTTCGTCCAATATTTTTTTGTCCTGGCGACACTTTTTCGAACGTAACTGACAGCGCGCCCCTCCCGTGGCCGATTCAAACCGATTTGTCGAATGTGCAATTGTTGCGACCCGATTTAATTCTATGTCGTCTTGCAGGTCTCGGCAGCCCGGCGCTGACTCCCGACGGCCTCGCCGGAACTTCTCAAGGTGAGTGATCGATTCAGAGAGCTTCCCCACTTTATTTGTTTCTAATATACTTCCTCCGATAGGACATATTCATAGCGATTCATTATATCATGTCATGCCATGTCCTTTCCTGAGCCGTCGATTCTTATCACTGTGTCATTCATACATTTTACTATTACTGTTATAACAAAATTAAACCTCGCGTCCATATATACGCTCGCCGATATGACTCTAAGACTATTAACTTTCCGCGGAACGGCCGACGGTCGCCTTGCAATTTGCGCTTCTTTTATTATAACAGTAACTAGGAAAGTGAATGCATGCTTGCGCATAGTGTCTTTGTGATAGCTTTTTATGATACTGTGATGTGCCCTTTTGCACTCTCCAAAATTAATGACCCGCGTGTATATTCTCTAGTCCTTCGCTGTATACTTTAATGTTTTTAGCGTATCTAGACTAATTCTAAATGTGGTGATTGAATTTCTAACAGGCGCATGACTTAGTAACGCTTTCTTTCTTCACATATAACTCTAATTCCCCATTCAAATAGAAAATGTGACTGTTCATTAATATGTGTAAATATATTTTTGTATATATTATATTATTAGTTATTACAATAACATGTTTTGGGTGAAGCATTATAATATTTTTTTTTACTATTTATACAATTTGTGTCCGATTTTGTGACCCTCTTCGTGCAAATAACGCTCGTAAATCTTGATTTATCCCGTTCAATTATGATCGAGGGATGTAATATTTTTTTTAAATCGACCGTTAACGTGCGATATTAAATGGGATCTATTAAAATATTTAAACAAAATTTATTATTCCTAAATTAATATATATACATTTTTTTTTTATTTGTCTTTATATATAAAAAATATCGTAAAGTGTTAATAAAATACTTTTTCGTACGAAACATATTTGTAATAATATTAAATTAAATATTTTTTCTCTTATTATGTCCTAATTTGATATAAAAAATATAAATTTAATAAAACGAGGAATATATAGTAAGTAAGTTATCTTTGCCGGCGGATTATTGAGAACCGATAGTTTAACATTTTCTCGATAATCCGTCGGTCGAATATATTTATTTATTACGATAATATTGTATGTATTTATTATATATTTTTTATTTAATATCGTCGTAGTAATAATTAAATTAATATTGGAAAAAATAAAAATATTTTTATGCTAAAATTGTGATCGAAAACGACATGTATCTTGCTTTGAACGATTTTAATTAACATTTATTAAAAATAAATCCGACGATGCACGTTTATCCCGCTTACAATCCTCTCTCTATATATATATCCAGTCAATGTTTTTATCAATATTTTGGGGGGGATTTTTATTCGTATTTATAATCATAATGTTAAGTCTTGAATCAGCAGAAGCTGAAATTGATCCGCTAGTAATAATATTAATTTTGCACGTTAAAAAAACAATTTTGATACAGCTCTATCGGATGTCTTCGTTAGATTTTTTATTTATCAATCGCGGAATCGTTTATATTACGATCAATAATTATTATTCATCTATATACTTTGATCGGGCTCGTTCTTCGATATAAGCTTTTAGTTCTTAATTCAGGAGATCATAATTTTATTTTATGCGTGATTGGCGACTCGGGTTAATCTGTATTGCCAATCACGCATTTTTTTTTTTAAGAAAAATAAATAAATAATACATCGGCAGTATTTAAATAACGGAACTTATGATTCTGTGATTATTTTGATCGTAAATGCCAACGTCTCACTTTTAAAATACAAATATAATAATATTTTTTATTTTAATTTGGGTAGTTTTAACATCAGATTGTATAACGTTAAATTAAATTAAAACTTCCTAAATATCCTAAATTGATCACTTCCTATGAAACCTTTTCTCGGAAACGGCTGAAATTTTTTTCAGTATTAGTGTCCTATGAGTTATTTTAAAAATTCTGTGAAAAGACCGATGTGTTATAATATCTAATATTATATTTAAATGTTTTTAATATAAATTTAAACTTTCTATGATGTGTCAGTCAAATTTAAGACATTGAGATACTATCGAACAATTGAAATAAAATGGAAACGATAATTTTTTCGAATAAAATGTATGTACATAAATAATTTAATTTTTCATTATGAATACAAAATTAATTTAAGTTCCTATTACAATTGCATATTATATTATATTTATAAAAATTATTATAAAAAAAAAATATGTGGTGTATATTGTATGTAACATATTAGTAGTGTGACGGGGTTGGTTGAGGCTCGATCAAGATTCAATATTAATACTAGAAGTAATTTTTAGATTAACAGAAAATTTGCCTATATTTTTCGATACGTAATGAAGCATGATACATTTTAATAATAAATATAAATTTCAACACCACATACTAATGCTAAAAAATAAAAAATAACATACCTGGATATATACTTGGTCAAGGAATATGCTATCGCTAGAATGTTCTAAATGAGAACTGAACAAATGTGGAGAGGAAAATTTACGGGGGGGTGGCGGTGCTTTTTATTATAATATAACATGCGGCCTGCGAAACGCTCGTCGCCGAGCGCAATGGAGACATGTATCGTTATAAATCTATGGCCTGAACGCTTTTAAATCAGAAAAGAGATCAGAGCAGAAGTGCTAAAGTGCTGTGGTTGTGTGCCCGCCAGGTGGTGCCCCCCCGGACGAATACAGATGCGAGCCATGCAACAAGAGTCTATCCTCTCTGACCCGCCTGAAAAGGCACATCCAGAACGTACACATGCGGCCGTCACGTGAGCCCGTCTGCAATATATGCCGCCGCGTCTACTCCAGCCTCAACAGTCTCCGCAATCACAAGAGCATCTACCACCGCAAACCGTCCGCTCCTCCGCCCTTGCCCCTTCACCCAGTGAACACCGCACCCTATTTTCCAATAAACTGACCGTCGACACTGTTTCTATATCATTTTTTACATTGAGTAACAATGAATCGTTACAATAAAAAAATATTTTATATATTGTATAACGTTTGAAAAAATTATGCAATATGCTTCACCCTTTAAGGATTATTATTTTTAATATTAATATAATCGAAAAGCATGTCGTTTATAATGAGAAATTGTAAAATTAATATACTATTTGAAGTGTACTATGTTTTTAGTTTACGTATGCATGACGATTTCATACTTTTTTTGGATCATGATCTTCATAAGTATGTATCATTTCTTATGTTGTTGCTTTTTTTGTACATAAACTATTCTAATTTCAGCAAGTGTTGTTGGTTCGCTTTTTTATATATCCATAATATTTATACATGTATGATATAACATTTTAAATACTGTCGGAACCAATTGGGACACACGCACAATATGCCCAATGAAATTTTTACGGCCCAACCACAAAGCGCGCACTTGTCTCCCGGCATAAAAGATGTATTTCAAAATTTATTTTACTAATTGAAAAAAAGAGAAAATTATTAAAAACAGAAAAACATTTTCAATATATTCGTTTTCCCAGGTTGTGCAAAATGCTTTTGTTTGGCATCAATTGTACCAATTGGTTCCGCTTTTTTGGGACCTGTTGGATCTATCACCATTGCTTTTTATTGTTTTTGTCTACCTAGATGTTTGTCTATTTAGAGTTCTAGTGAACTTTCACAGTTGACATGCCCCGGGCAATCAGCCCGTTTATATCTGGTGTTGGATTTACAATTATCCTTTTTTATACATATTTTATTTGTTTTTTTTTTTATTTATATATATTATGATAAAATATCATTGCTTTGTACTTCCCTGGGATATGGATGAATAGAAAATTTTTTTGAAATAATTTTCTCTTTCTTGCCTTGTGGCGGTTATTCTTTTTTTAGTTTTACATGCGAATAACTGCATCACAAACACTCTAAATTTATTTTAGTATGTGAAGATTTTTAAGCAAACATATATATTTTTTTTAATAATCGCAATCGCAATAAACACGTGATAATTTCATTATATAATACGTATGTACATTAAAAATCTTCATTATATTAGTTTAAAGTAGAAATTCTTTAAAATCTTCATTACTCGTGACTAATGCGTGACTTTGTGGTTGGGTCCGCAGTGGGGCCCCTGGGGTCAGGCCACCGTTGTGACGTGTGCGGTAAGCTGCTCTCAACTCGTCTCACACTCAAACGACATACGGAGCAACAACACCTGCAGCCACTACATTCAGCACGCTGTGGCCTCTGTCATAAAGTATTTCGTACTCTCAACTCTCTGAACAACCACAAAAGCATCTACCACCGACGCCAGAAGGGACCACCCGCACAAATGCCGCCCGTCGATATAAAAATGCCACCGCCCCATCATCTCGAGAATGTCTTCTTTAAATTTAAAGATCAATTTGACGCCTAGTTGCTCGTATAACACTTATTGTTATAAATAAAAAATTTACTCGAATACACACGTGATTGATTTTTAATCATAAATCAATTAAAATCAAAATGTATATATATATTTATATACATATATATATAAAATCAGCCGCGGTGACAGCGATTAATTTCATCGTGCGTCAGGTTTCACTCGCGACGATTAACTCGTTATCAAAAAATAAATTCCATTTCATTCACGTGTGTTCATTATTTTTTTTTTTTTTTAAATATATTTACCTGATATTTCAGATCAAATGAGTTTTAATTGTTTTTTTTTTCTTATTTTTATTACGTCTGAATTATCATCGATTACGATAAACGTATATATTTAGTTTTAAAAATTGTTATAAATAATAAATACTCCTAAATTTACATCGCTAAGTATAGCATAAAATAATAACATACTCTAACCGAAATACAATTATTCCAAAAAATAATCTAATTATACGGACTAAATTGTTAAGAGTTACGTGAACGGTGACGTAAATTCGCTCGCCGATTTTGTAATGTTCGACATGAAACGGCGAGACGTGTGCACTCTTACGACGGATGAATGTTTTGAAAAATTTCAGACACTATTTCCTATTGATTACGATGAAATTAATTTTTATGATTGGTTAAATTTATTACATATTCTATGATTATATAAAATTATACATGACGACTTGACACGCTACGATCTCTCTAATATACATTTCCAACATCGATGTTGTACATTAAGTTAAATTATATTGTTTAAAACAAATTATTTCATTTTATTAAATATTTTTTCGTTCTTTTATATTTTAATATACCAAAACAATTTAATATAAACACGTCGTAAACAATATATATATATTTATATAATAAATATTATGCATTTATGTATGTTGTTAAATGTTTTCAGTTTTATTTATTTTTCTTTTTTTTTTTGGTGTTGATTGATTTAACTTAGTATATTAATATTAACAACATTCGGAGGATTAAATTGTTAATCATTATATAATTTCAATACGATCTTAAACGTATATCGAGTGTAATCGTCAACGATACGATAAAGTATTCGGTAAATTTATTCCAGTTATTGAATCCTTCAAATGTTTGTAAATTTACTGCACATAAATGTACAACTATGTTCTCTTTAATATAATTTTGTTTTCTAGTTCTATAATAAATGTGGTCAGTATATAAAATATTTACTGGTCACAATAAAAATATTAAAAGCTTAAGGTGTGGGTTACGAATCCTAAAAGGATAACATTCCGCCTGTTTTTTACGATACTTAAAGCATAAGTAATAGTTTATTATTAATATTATTAAAAAAAAATATATAAATATATTTTATTAGAATTTGCCATTTAAGAATTTTATTTTATAGGGGTTATAGGGATGTTTATTTATAATCTTAATTATCTGCTTATACTATAATTTTATAATTTGAATACTCCTTAAGACTGTTTCTGTGACCTGTTTTTATCTTTTTTTTTTTATTTAATAAAAAAATATATATATAAATTTGTTTAATATAAAAAAAAATTATCTAATATATTTTTGTCATTCTTTAAAATATTATCCTTGTTCTTATAAAGTCTCTTGTTATTTACCTTATTATTAATAATATTAATATTATTTTATTGAGAATTGATATGGTTGAAATTTTAAATCCCTAGTTTATTAATTGTAAGAAAAAAAAATATTTTATTTTATATTTTAGGTTTTACACGTTTACGTCAACTTATTTTCTTTCACATATAAGTGGACCAATATTATTTTTTACTATTTATATTTAAAAAAAAAAAAAAAGATGATGAATCTTTATAATTAATCAATACTGAATTTTTTTGTTTTATTAAACCAAATATTACAACAAAATATAAATTATCGTAATGAACAAATATCCACTAAAAATAAGATAATATCTTTATGCATTCGTACATATGTGAGGTTTATTTATTTTTGTTATTATCCTGATTTGCATACAAATGTTCAGCTACTCGAGACTAACTCAATGTATCCGTAATTATAATTATACGTAAAATCAATAAACTGTTATACTAATATGTAAAACTAATATTTAAAATTCATTTATAGTTAAAAGCACACGTAATTATTTCCATAACATATTTCAGTAGTCACAGATATCGTCAATAAATAATACAGTTCGTTCTGTTCATATTTAATAATTATTTTCAGTCTTAATAATAATGTTAATACATATTCAAGTTTTTTTTTTAATCAAATATACATACGATTAAGCGCATCTCTTTTCCGCATCGTCATTTAACGACTATCAATCAGTGTCATTATTTATCATGTGAATACAATATTATAGTTGTATTAGTATTTAAAATTAAAACAAATGTAATGATATTATATTTCCTATTTGCTTAAAACGCATTTTTTGAATACAATACTGTAATTTTGTCAAAAAAATAAATATGTTAATTTATATATTTTCTCCTACCTAAACTTTTAATGGACTGATATAGATTAATTGTATAGGCAGTATATAAATTTTCATTAGGTATATTATAATCTAAATAATACTGCTAATATGTAACTAAAGAAAAAAAATTATAATATATTGAATATACAAATACAAAATTGGAATGAAAGTTGATAATAAAATTACTGAATAAAATAATTTATACTTTATTTTGAAACTGCATATTCCATTAATTATTTCCTTATTTCAGCTTCGCCATATAATGGTAATTAAATTAAATTTTATATATATATTTTTATTTTATTGTTGTATATCACATTATAATTTTAATAAAACACTATACGTACATATTTATGAAATATCCTGTAATATTTTGTTAACTCGATATAACGATATTATTTGTAGTGTCATCCAACGTATATTATGCGTCCGACGGATTCGTAATATACCGATTTATTTGATTCGCCGATTGTGAAAAATGCATGTTGTCGTTTAAATTTTTATCAACGTGCATTTTTTTTTCGGCAACGGATTAAAGCTTCATCGGAAACAGATTCCACGATTTATAATTTAATTCAAATCACATTGTTAGTACGCTCAATCGTCGACAAGTAATATCTTATGGTGATTCTTGTTATATAAGAAGAAATGCATGTATGTTCCGATTTTGAATAGTTGAATGGATTTAATAGAAATTCATATTTTTGAGATTTGTTATGTCTTGTCACCGCTTATTTATTCATATTGCATGTCTCATTTTATACTATACCTATATTTTTATAAGTTTTACAGTTATTTTTCCGATTATTATATATTATTATTACCATTCACATGTTATAACAGTTATTATTTTCAAAAACTTTTCACTCATCGACATTATTTATAGCTAATAATTATGAATTTTATCATTATTTTAATGCATTTTACTTTTCATTTTTTTTTTTTTTTTTTTTTGTTACTTACATCCTTGCTATCATTTTTCTCGCATAACTTATAATATATATATATACATATTTTTACAATTATTTATTAGTCCTGGGTGTAAATTAGTATACATAGTGCTAAATTGCATTATGATTCAAACTTATCATTGCTTTTATAATGACACATCATCTTCCTATATATTAGCCAAAATCGCCGCTTCTTCACAATCATCAATGTAGTTTCTTTATACACATGCAAGCCAACGGGAATGATAAAGTCTTCGTCATACATATAAATTTATATACACACATATATATAAATATATTCTTACTTAACTCATGTCCATTCTCCTTTAGTTAAGTTTTAATTTTCCTAGCTTGAACTAAAAACGGCATTGCTGAATGCCAAAATGTAAATACCTTTCTATATCTTATATTCCATTCTCTCAAATTTGCAATATTGAATTAAAATTTATCCATCATGTTGAATCGGTTTTAATTTTGAAGATGCGATAATCTCACGTCGACGTTTATCGTTATTTTTTTTATTTTTTTTTTGTTCAACGTATGTATTTGCGACGGCGCGTCGTCAGACTTGAATCCGGTTCATATATATAAATATCTATTATTTTTTCAATTGATCAATTAGAATCTTGACTATATGACCCGTATTGATAATTATATTTAGCCAAATTGAGTTTGAGAGAAAGGTTAGATATAATTTGAAGTAGTCTCGCCCAATCTATAAAATATGTGTGACGTTGGGGCATTGTCGGGGTGTTTCCGTTGTCTGCTTGCAGGCAAGAAATTGTTTTCGTGCCAGCTCTGCGGTAAAGTTCTCTGCTCGAAGGCTTCCCTCAAGCGCCACATAGCAGACAAGCACGCTGAGAGACAGGAGGAGTACAAATGTGCCATCTGCGAGCGAGTCTACTGCTCTCGCAATTCGTTAATGACACACATCTATACTTACCACAAGTCCAGGCCTGGAGAGCTGGACATCAAGTTTTTTTAGTGATTACCTCGGGCTAAGCGACATTGGTGTGACAAAACCGGAAAGCTGGTTCAATAACATCATCTATATGCAGCGCATATAAGCAGCATTGAAGGTTAGATACGTTTTTTTAGAGCTTTTTTATAAGGGTTTCATTGAACAGGAGCAACAACGTACTGCTACATATGAAATTTGACTAAGTTTTTTATGTAGATGAATTAATATGAAACATGATATAATTGATCTTATTTTAAAATAAGTTCTACATACCAAAAAGATTTTTTTTATTTTTTTTAAGAAATATTTTAAACACTCAGGACTGTCCATTTTCTGTTTATAATTCCTATTATTTTCATATTATTTTGCCATTGCTTTCATAATGTTTTATTTCATAATTTAAATCATATTTAAATTGCACCTCCAAGGCAGTTTTTACATTTATCGGTTATTACAAGTGTATATTTTCAAAACAGATTGTATTCATTTTAAATAGTTTTTGTATGTGCTTCTCCGTCCCGAGTCCCTCCCATATGAAATTACTGTTGAATGTTTGCTTGCCGCATGCTTCTTTCATTTGTAAACATGTCACTGTCGTTCCCTCTACGTGAAGTGCTGGTTGTGTAGTTTACTATAAAATTACTTTATATCATATCGGCTTAATGTTTAGGTATTGTTAAATGTTATTTCCAATATATTAATTACATAAGCTTTAATTCGATTCATATGTTTTTAAATTATACATTTTAACAAATGATTTGTCATAACTAATATTTTGAATTTCAGTAACCTAATTATAAAAGAAAAAAAACAATTTATAGATTATCTTTTTTTTTAAATGAGCTTTATTTTATTTTTTTATTATTTATTATACGAATATATAAAACCGGAACTAATCGTTGTTTTTGTGTGCTGGAAATGGAATTGCAGGTGGAGTACTTCGCATGCCGCCGCCCACATCCGGAGGTATTAACGAACCACAGGAATGCCCCTATTGCCGCCGCACATTCTCATGTTACTACTCGCTTAAGAGACACTTCCAGGACAAACATGAACAGTCAGACACGTTGTACGTTTGCGAGTTCTGTCACAGACGTTACCGGACCAAAAATTCATTAACCACGCACAAAAGCTTGCAACACCGTGGCTCGAGTGGTATGCTCAAGCGCCTGCTCAAGACGACGGCGCTCCAGAGCGCCCTCGCGCCCTCGCCCCACCACCTGTTTGACCTGGCGGCGGCCGGAGATCCGGGGACGCAACCTCCGCCCGGTATTCAATGACTGCAGCTCACCTAACGCCAGTGGATCGCAGCCTGCACATTAGTTGCCCCCTATTATAATTAAAGTTAACTGTTTTATTTATTTAGAGGTGACGAGTTACAAAGTGCTTCTTGCCTCGACATATATATATTTTTTTTTTAATTGAATTTATTATACGATGTTTTACTGAAATGGTTTTATCTTTGTATTAAACGGTGATTTAAAATTCGTTTATAAGGATTAGAATTTTCTATGCGGAAGAAGTGTTTCCAGAGGTGATTAAAAATAAATATTTGACATAAACTTTAAGATTGGTCAATTTTTAAAAATAAAACCATTTTTCTATTAATTTTAGTGTTATACAAATAACGTTTGGAGCCGATTTATTGATATTTTTACTATAGTGCACACAAATGCCGAGTGTAAATATTATGACGGACATTTCAACGGAGCCTTATGCTTACATAGCGTACGGACTGCAGTTAAACGGACATTGAATTAATATTTTTTCAGTCGAATATAATACATGCGTGCGTATGTTTATGCATGCGTTCATACAAATATAGGATATTATAAAGATTATAATCTAAATTTTCAGTACAAAATAAAAGTGCTTAGGCATATATATTATATAAAAATAAAATAACTATTTTTGCTAAATCCATAAATAAAACTGCGATCTACCTCTTATTAAAATAATTAAGGCCAAAAACCTATTTACAAGATGTAGCTTCACATTTCATATCAATGAATCATAAATTTTGATAGATATAAAATAATCCATATAAAGAATTAGACATATCTAATATTATAATCACTTCAAGATTACCAAAATTTTTATCTTTATAATATATACATGAATGCAAAAAATATTATTTACTCTCGTGTTTCGGGCGGAATTTATTTTATGACGATAAACGCATACTACGATTAACAATATCGCACCGATTTCGGCTGAGAAGATCTGAAAAATTAATTATACATAGTAAAATGTTTCTAGTGCCAATTTAAATTACGTATATTTTGAGATGAACATTGTTAGATTAATTTTTCCGTTTTAAACAATTACAAGGTCAACATTGTTTACGTTTGTGCCGTAACATTTTCACATTTTTTAATAAATGGCTCACCGATTGTGGTTGGAGAAGATCTGTTTATATTTTATGTTAACGAGATTAAATTCGTTGTGCGGTATGAGATTGCCGGTTTTTGTTTTTAATACGTTACTTTTCATAATTATAGTTATTTAATCGATCCATAAATCATTGCATAAAAAAGACAATGTTCTCGTATATATATTTAAAAATGTTAATTTTTCTCGTATTGAATTATTAAATTATAATATATAAGAAATTTCATGTTGTGGCGTTATAAAAATTAAACGTCTTTTATTCTTACGACAGAAATGTTTCCCTTACCTATAAATGTTAAATGTACTGTGATGTGAAGAATTGAAGGAGTATACGCTAGGTGTAGCTTAGTTAACATTAATGTGAGGACAGGGAAAATGAAGTTATGTGCGTCATATCCCCTAAGCGTTGTGACCAAACGAACCTCATCTGATGTATTGTATATTGCCTAAGTTTACTTGTATAATATATATATATATAAACATATATATGTATACATATTCTTAATGTAAATGTCGACCAAAACTCTTTACAAAATGTGGGTGTATTCACTATCAAAATTGTAATCTATAAGAAACAGATTATTGATTTAAAGTTATATCATATATATATCTATAAATATATATATATATATATTAGTATATTTGATCAAAATTTTAATGTCAACATGGGTGGAGACTTTCGATATTTCTAAATTTCTCTTTAAATAAATTAATTGTAAAAATAAATCTTATCGTTGATTTTGAAAACGGTTTTCGAAATTAAAAACATATCTTTCCAGGGTTTTTAGTAAACACTAAATTAGTAAATCAAAGTCTTTCTGTAAATATTTACTGTTATATACATTTAAAAAAAATATATCAAAGTATTGGAATCATGTGCCAATGTTAATATCATATATTAAAAATAATACTAGGCTATTTTATTAAGTATTCGGCGAGTACGTCGACACGGCATTTTTTTTTTTAATTCTTTCGTATATATTTTATTTTTGGTTTCGCGAAATCCGAATTTATTCTCTCAGCAAAACACTCGTCGATTTATTATTCAACGTGCACATGCCCCAAGTCGATGATAAAATTAATTAATTCATACGTATATTCCAAAATTAATTAATCTTAAGCTAAAATTAAATATCATTTTGAGAAAACGATACGTTCTTATTATCAAATAAAATTATTTGTTTATGATAACTGAATAAAAAAAAAATGAAATAAAGTGATACTCTTCGTTTTGGAAACGCGCTGTGAAATTTTTATTATTATCTTCTTTAAAAATAAACGTTTTTAATCATTCTACATAGAAAATTATGACGATATTTTGTGCAAACTTAAGTACGTGCTCGCGCAGCTCAAAGCACTCACACATCTTCGTATTCCGTGATTTTTTTAGTGATAATTGTATAAAGCCAAAGAAAAATATTACTCTTATATATATTAGATGAAATTTCTATTGTTTTCTTTCATTATTTTATATATACATATATATTCAAAATTATTATGATAAATCGGCGTATACATTAGAAATAATGCTTTTTTTTCTTATATATATATATATATTTAATTCTACATATTTGTGTGCCATATATTTAACGCATATTAATTAATTAATTTTTTGAATACGTTAACAATCTGACGAATTTACGCCATGGGTGAGATTCGGCCTCTATAAGAGATACCTTAGTTATTTATACCGAATTTCAACAGTATTAAACCGTATTAAGTTTCTAAAATTTAATTGGTTTTATCATTTTATCGATTGTTTTAATTTATTGTTGTCAATATATCTTTTTTATAATCTAGATTTTGGCTAACGGCAATAAACTGCAACCGATCGGTGTATCTCGATCGGTATCACGACAATGCATTTTTGTGTACCGCCTAATCAGATCGTATGGTATCGGTGTGGATTCGGCGCAGCTGCTGAGGATATATAAATAATTAGGAAATATTCATTTTAATTACGTATATATATGTTAGTATTATGATTGTTTGCGCTTTTTAACGGCGAATGTGCGGTGTGGAAAAGCGAATTATATTTAATAATAAATAATTTTAATTTTTAAAACGTTCGGCGTGATTCGCGTTTTAGTTATTCAAAATATATATATATATTCGGCTAACGTTGGTGAAACTGTAAATTATATTAAATTTATATTATTCTTTATGCGTATCTCATAGTAAATTTATAATCTGATATGTATAGTCACGTGTATATTTTTAATTATTTAATCAATCGTGTTGTTTTTCACAAAACATATTTATTGTGAGGATAACGTTTTTATTTTTATTGCTTATTTATCATTAACAAATTATTATTATTATCATTATGTATAGTGAGTTTGTTGAAATGCAGGCTATTTTTTTCTCGTTTCTTTCTTGTCATGCGACACCCTATTTAAGGGCGTGGATACACCGACGCTGGATGCCGCGGCCGACGAGTCGCGCTCGCGCTCACGTATCCACGTGGTTAAACCCGGTGAAACGTGTATAAAGGTGTGGTTTAAAACCAACTTAGGGAATTGTGGCCAATTTAAAAATGTAATTAATAAATAACAAAAAAAACCTAGGATTAATAACTATTGATTATTGTGTATTTTTAGACATAAGTAGCACACTGGTACACGTGTTGTGTTCCTTACTTACTAATTTTAAATTTCCATTATTACATATACACGTTATCAATTATATATATGCGTGTGTGTATATATAAATATTTAAATTATACGTTTTATTTTTCTACTTTAACTGATGTTTTCTGCATACTAATGCATTTATAGCACCGTTTTTTCTCTTCATGTTTTACGACATATAATTGCACATATACGCCGTAATGTATTTAAGGCAGCTTCGGTTTTTTTTTTCAACAATCTTAAATAGCTCTACCTCTATGAAACATGCTTCCGGGCATTTTAAGAAAAATCTCAAATAAAAATATTACTTATTGTAATTTAAAAAAAAAAATACTCGAAGTAAATATGTATATACGGTAGTTAGTCATCCTACAAATGTGTAGATTGCATTTTCTCTAAGGTTTTTTGCTACAGGAGATGCAATTTTAAGAAATTTATATTAACAATAAAACGAGATGCCTTTGAAACAGTACAACATTTCAAGTATAGTGTTTGCCTTCATAACAATCTCTATACAATATTAACAATAATGACTAACCTGCCTAATTATTAATAAATTAGTATTACTGTATTAGACTGATTTGCATGTGTTCATCAACTGGAACGGTGGTCGGAGCGCACTTGCAAATTTCAGCCAACCTCAATTTACCAGAGTACCTCATTTTCTAAGAATTTAAATATCACAATAGTCGTAATTAATTATTACATGTTATTTAAACACAGGATATTTTAACGTACAACAAATACATATATTTTTTTACTGAATCTTCCATGTAAAACGCAATAGTCTAACGTGTTATATCACACATATAGCATATACAAAATAAACGCAATAGAATTAGGTGAACTATGTACTTAGAGAATGAATGCAACTGAAAATCTTGTTTGGATATATATGTGAATTTGATGCAAAAACGATTGATTTCACATTACGTTATTGGGAAATCCGCCAACAAAAAAAAACGACATTCTAAAAATTTACATTGATTTGAACGTTGAACGAGTTTGACTTTTCAAAAATTTATTTAAAAATTGACGGTTCGAAGAATTTGGTAATATGGGTATCTGCAAATATTGATAGTATTTAAGATAATAAATGTCTGCTATTATATTTTACAAACTAGTTTTTTATTATAATCATCAGCATTATTTATAACAAGAAATATTTTAATGTTATTATTTTACATGTTAATCGAGATAACACATTATAACGCGTCTAAATAACATTGTTTTATAGTTATTGTTCAATATTAATTGTTTTCATTTTCAAATATTCTAGGCTTGACATAGGCAAAAACATTAACTAATAAATGAAATCTAAAATCACAACATTTATTATATTGTGTTTTTTTCCATATTGTTTGTGTATTCGTCTAATGAAATGAGAGTAAAATTAAACTGTAAAATGTAAATGTTGTTGTGATTTTGGTATTGTAAATTGTTTAACATAAATATTTCTATTATTATTAGATTTATTTTTCATATGGCTATATTGTTTTTTTCATCATCACCTTTATCGATACTAAGTATATTCATGAAAAGCATTGTTGGTGTATTTAAACCATTAAAACTCAAAATGATTCCATTCAAAATGATTTTGTCTTTATTATTCCATATTTATCCTTATTCCTTACACAAAACCTTTGTACACTTTAGCAGTGACGGATTTATAAGGATGCTTATGATGCCGGAGCATCAGGCCCTCAAACATCGAGGACCCCAAAGGGGCCTTCTAGACCTTACTCATTTTTTTTTATAGAATTTAGTTTTGTTTTCTTTTTTATGAGCTTTAGTTACAACTTCACTTGTAGAACAAGATACATTACTATAATAAATGTATCTTTAGATTGTTTAATATCAGAACTAAGTAGAAGAGGAACAGTTTAATTTTCTTATGGATTCAGAAGACAGGAATTTCAAATATAGATGAAGAATGTCTCGTCCTAGATGATTACAGTATTGACGTAGGAGAGGAGAATTAAAAAACGAATATCTCCAACTCAAAGAACATATTAAATTAAAAATAAAACGAATGTTTAAAATGTTCAGATATATTAAATTTAATTTATAACAGAAATCTGATTGACATTTTTCTAAATTTATATGCTAATTTAAAAATATATTTAACAATGCCGATAACAAGGTGTGAGGCTAAAAGAGCTTCCCTTAACTCACTCATGAGATAAGAGACTGAATTATTTATACTTATACACCCATCCCTCGCTTAATGCGGAAAATAGGTTCTGCTAGATCACCGTGTTAAACGAAACCGTGTTAAGCGAGACTAACAAATGTATGAAAAAGAGAGGATAGGTTATCAACAAATATTTTATCAGCTGCTTTGACTTAACGAGTGATCAATAGAGTGGGCAACGAGAGACTAAATGTCTGATGTATTGTTCTATTTATTTCAGTTGTACTATTTTTTTTACATTTAAGATGAACAGTTGGCGTCCTAACCGTTATTCATGGAAATTCCCGCAGCTGTGCGAACGTCTACAAAGCAAGATTTAATCGAAAGTTTTTTTTTATCAATAAAACTGAAACCATGTTAAAGCGAAACTGCGTTAAGCGAGTATCGTGTTAAGCGAAAGATGGGTGTAATATGTTGTTTTCCGTTTAAAAAATGTTGCAAGGATCTATAAAGATGATAGTCGCATAAGGCAATGTCCGGAGAATATGACCAATGAGAAAGGAGTTCCTAAGAAAATCCATTGATCTTATCTATCATCTTTTTTAATACATGTGGGCGAGCGTTGTTCTGCTGTGAAATTACCGATCCTCAACTTACAAGGGCCGAGTCTTTTACAAACTCTAGTAGAGCACAATACGTCTACCGTAATTGTCTGCCCATAATACAACAGTTAATAACAAATCACGCACTTTATATCTCACCAAATGTACAACCTTATCTTGTTAAGGGATAATCCTGTTCTTGTGTTAGGAGTTGGGGGTTAATTAGCGCTCAACCACTGCCTCTTGCGTTTTGTGTTGACGTAAAGAACCCACATTTCCAGTAACAACACGATTAAAAATGATTCGTTCTGCTCTCTAATCATTAATAATTATTTTAGGCATACTATATACATGAATATATAATATTTTGATATAAAATAAATTTATTACATTTACTGTGGGTAACGTGGAATGTTTTTTAAAGCCTTGACTATATATCGGCATACAGCACTTACGAAGCATAAATTGTAATGCCGATAAATCCGAATATCGCACCTAAAGGGTTAATTAATATTGCATAGGAGTAAAGCACAGATTACTTGAGAATAACGATATAAAAAATCAAACATGAAATATTTTTATGATTATTTATTTATTTAAGATTTAATGGACACCTACTTGCGCACATATATAAATGATTAATAAAATTAAAATCTGACTACTTAAAACTGGCATATTTTTGCTCATACAGCCTAAAAATACGTCTATATTTATTTTAATATAGTTAACATCATGTTAAAATCATTTTTTTAATAAAATGCTATATAATATTTTTTTAAAAGCATGTAAATTAGTTTGATTTCACTTAGAATGCTTTTTTAATCATCGCTATGACCAAATATATTAAATTTACGCGTTGGCCACACTGCACGCGGCTGTCAGTTGCCGTTCACGTTTTGTAGGTTATCTTGTCAGCTAAAGTTTTACTCGCGCCACCATGGACGCGCTGGACATCTTCAGGAAGCTGACGAATGGTCTTACTTTCAAAAATAAAATTATCAATACGAATAAACCACCGCAGGTCGGTTTTCTATAAATTGAACACGTGAAATAACCCCAAATCTTGTTATTGACATCTGTTATATTTTATTTTAGATTTCTAAAACTAACGTTTTGAAAGAAACGAGTAATATAGATGATGTGCACGATATTGAGGAGGCTGTATCCAGTCACGACGAGAAACTGGAGGATGAAGTGCCCAAAAAAGATTATGAACTCAAATTTATGAAAGGTCTCACCGTAACTGAAACCGGGATTAAAAAGGTTAAGAAACGTAAGAGAAGGGTTAAAAAACAGACGGAAGAAAAAAAGAACGCCGTTGAACTAGATAAGGTTACAAAAATTACATTTTTTTTTTAATAACGTTAATGCATATTTTATTAATTAATGTTTATAAAATATAGGCTCGACGATTTCGTAGTGAGCATGGCATCAAAGTAAGTGGATCCGATACAGCCAGTCCTTTAGAAAACTTTTCATCATTAGAAGATCAGTATAATGTATCGCCATCATTAGTAAATAATTTATTGCAATGTGGATATTTAGAGCCGACGCCGATTCAACGACAAGCAATGCCATCGATGTTAGAGGTATGTTAAATACTAAAATTGCATTAAATGTATTTCAATTATTTATTTAATTCTCTTTGTAGAAACGGCAAATACTTGCATGTGCTCCGACTGGCTCTGGAAAAACTGCCGCATTTCTCATTCCAATATTACACGAATTGAAATCACCTCAACGTGGACCCCGAGCACTTGTATTGTGTCCGACTAGAGAATTATCGAAACAAACGTACAGAGAAGCGCTTAGATTAAGCGCCGGAACCAACCTGGTCATTAATTTTGTGCCAAAAATTACACAGGATAAATTAGACAGCAAGAGAAAACTGTTACAAAAAACTGGTTAGATTAAAATACGATTTTTAGTAAATATATCATTATTTTAAATGAAAATAAATAATATTATTTTTCAGATTTATTAATAAGTACTCCGAATAGGCTTTGTTTCTTGTTAGAACACGACGAAAAGCCTTTGAATTTGGGAAGGTTGGTACAATAAATATGATTTGAGATAAAGATGAGATCATTAATTGATTTAATTATATTTATATTTAATTTTCAGAGTAAAATGGCTCGTTATAGACGAAGCGGATAAACTGTTTGAGGGATCAGAGAAGAATGAGTGCGATTTCAGACCACAATTAGAAAAAATAATGAAAGAATGCTGGATGGAAGCGTCGTTGTCGTTATTTAGTGCCACACAAACTCCGATATTAATCGACTGGTGCAAACGGAATATGGACCAATTGCTATGCATCACTGTCGGCAAAAGGTATATTTTACAATTAATTCATCTTAATATCAAATATATTCTAGACAGATTATTTATTATAATTTTATATTATAAATATTAGAAATGCTGCTACAGATCTCGTAAAGCAGGAATTATTATACGTCGGAAGTGAGTGCGGAAAATTAGTTGCATTCAGACAATTAGTACAGAAAGGACTTAAACCACCAGTACTGGGTAAGGATAATTTTTTTTTCCGTTCATTTTCAAATATTTCTAACTATGCTAAGATAGAACAGGGTTTCTAAACATTTTTTTTAAGTCACCAAATATCGGATTAAACTGTCGGTAAACTAATTGTTTATGTGAGATTGTGATTTATTTGGTAATTGGGAAAGAAAGAAAGAAAAAATGCGGATTTCCCCTTAGGTGCATGAGGCGTGCTTGGGCCCTCATAAATTCAGGGGGCCTCAAAATTCAGCTCTCAACCCGATTTTTTTTTATTCAAATATATTTTTTTTTATAACAAAAAAGAATAATAATTATGCAGTATTCTCCATAATATACCACGCTATAGAATTACTATGCAACGATTTACTTATCATAATTTATTCCACGACTATACAACTAGAAAAATATTTTTTTTACTGTATTGTGATGAATATCCCTGGAACGTTTTTAGATGGTAAATCACCAAAAAAAATAACAGAACACGCCTAGCGAGGTAAAGGGGCAAACCAGCCGCTGACAAATTAATTTATAAGTGCACGTACATATTTAAAATGCACATTAATAATATATTTACGAAAAT
>JAGXCT010037116.1:0-116751 GCA_022495035.1 Philopotamus ludificatus | reverse complement strand
ACATTGGAGGCAGCGACGGGTTCCATTTATTGGACTACTGTCGCGTCCCCTAACACTTTGGTGGCAGCGGTGGGTTACCTTTTCGGTACTATTGTCGCGCCCCCTTAACACTATTTTAACTTTATTTAATTTTAATCTCTTAGATGCCCCCAGTATTACACGTAATGATGTTTTTTTTAAAAGACTGGATTATTCTAAGAAAAAAAATAGTTATTCATGATATGGTTCATAATTTGGGATTTTTTATTAATTAAAATGACGCGTAAATGACAAACGCACTCGGCGATTTCTCGCCGCAGACAGAGCTCTTGCCGTACGTGTTAATCGTACGTTTTACTCGTACTTGGCACATAGTACCGGATGCGAGCGAGAGAAAAGATCGCGGCCGTGTCAACAGAAGCGTATATTGTCGTCGTTATTTTTTTTTCGCCATTGCGGACAATAAAGGATAATGATTATTTATAATATTAATTCTTTAGATTTTTTTAGGCAAATACAAAAAGTTTGTGATAGGTAGGATTTATATTAAAAGAGTTATTCGAGAAAAATAACTTTTCATACAGTTAACTTATAATTAATACCGTTCTGATCACAAACTTCAACAAACGTTTCTTTTGGTATTGTGGCGTATTCTTGCTCAATTGGGGTAATTCTTCCAGTGTAGTCGGTTTTCTGGCGTAAACTTTACCTTCAATGTATTCCCACAAGAAAAAGTCCAGTGGCGTCAGGTCTGGGGAACGATCAGGGTGTTCTATGGGATCTCTCATTCTAAACCGTCTGTTTAAACCATCTCTCATATCATGATGATAGTGTTGAGGTGCGCCATCTTCATGCATGATTCTTGCAGTAAACATTTGCTACCAATGTATACATTTTTTGGGACTTTCTGTACATTACATCAATATAAGTAAAATGTATATTATTCAAAAAGATGAAATATGAATATATTCTGATTCACTAACATTAAGGTTTCAGGAATTGAGAAAAATTCGACTTGGCAATAAATTATAGATTATAAAATTAAAAAAAAACTAAAGCAGGTCAAAAATGACATTAATTAAAGTTTTTAATTTAAATATCCATAAATGTTACGGTGATTAGAATCATTGTTTAATAAATAAAATATTAATTATCATTTGGCGTAATCAGATCATGCGATCGGCGATGAAAGTTGTTATCAATAAACGTCGAATATAAACCATAACATCAATTTATATTTCACTTACCCAGACACTTATTTTCACAATTTCAATGAATATTTATGAATTCAATTAAAACAATCACAAGTACGGGCGTTATTTACGACGAGACCGGTTCCGGGGCGCCTCGTCCACAAATTAGAACGACCGTTTGACGAGAATTAGAACCGAAAATTGGACGACGCCCATACGTCAATAGACAACAAAACAAGCATAAATAATAAACGATGTGACGCCGTTAAAAAGGACGGCGTCGATAAATATCCGCGTGACCGAGAGATGCGCACAAACGGCGATAAATCAAAATTATCCCAGGTCCGACACAAGCAGACCACGCAAGTCGTAATTGCCATTGTCTTTGCTCGGACGTCGGACCATTGCAGAATTACGACGTCGCATTACCGGCCATGATGACCGCGCCGGGAACGACGGACGTATTAGTTTAGTGACCACGCCCGCTGGATTTTTAATTGATCTCCCATTTGGTCCGTGACCCGATCCGGATTTTTGAGATTTGATAAAGGCGGTGCTCGTCTATATTAATAAACGTATACACATTGGCTTCGAATAACACGATCATATGGTTCCACAAAAACGTCGTGTAATACAAGTTCATTATGTTTCAAATTCTGTATGTTCGACTCTTTTTCCAGTGAGAATCGCTTCTTAAATGTTCAAACAATTCTTTACTAGCAAGTAAATTGTGATGGACGATCTTCAGTTGACGATTTTTCAGTTCTTTTTAAATTATCATAAGTTTTTAGTGCTCTCTTTTGAATAATGTTTCTGTCTATAGTTATGTTTTTGTCATTGCAAACTTCTATCCATATCATAAGAGCTCTTTCCATCTTTTCTATTATTACTGAACGTGTACGCACAGTATTTTTTTTAAATCGTGTTATATAAAGCGTGTTGTACAAAAAAATTGTGTATAGGATATATTTTGAATACCTGATTTGTTTTAGGTGGTTTTGGTGAAAGGTCACTTCTTGTCATTTCTACCGCTGTGCAGCAGGAATGAGCCAGTGTTTTTGGCGGCTTGTGCTCCTCTGGCGATGCCTGAAACCAGAGAATGCGTTGTACAAGGAGCTACCAACGTATTTACGACAATACATTCAATGGATATGAAAATTAAACACATAGATAAGAAGTGCGTAGCATAACAATGAAAACAAACACATTAAAATGTTGAAAAAATTTACATATTTTTAATTTTCAGTGGCGAATGGTATTTGGGCTGGGAAAAAACTGAAATCCAGGGAATATCATGGTATCAGCTGTTACACTGGGATTGCATGAAAGAGGCGCAATCCAAACATAGATTAAGTATGAATAATATTATGATTAAATATATTTTTTTATTATATTATTTTAAATTTATGATGTTTTTTTTTATCTTAGTAACGCAATCAGAGCAAGAAAGATCTTGTATATTATTATTAAGACTGCAAAAACATTGCGGAGACTGGCTGTGGGTGCATACGGTATTACAAGTCAAAGACAACATGGAAAACAATCAACAACCAGTCATCGTATGCACAAATCAAGTGTTAAGGTATGCACATTATTGAAGAAATGATTATTATTATTATGCAATGTACTTATATATCGTTTATTGTGCAGCGATAGTGAAGCCTCAATTATGCACTCCAACTCTTGGCTCTACCACTACTACAGCGTGCAGAGCAAGTTGCAGTATGGGCTAGCTTACGACACCCAGCTCCAAAACTACTATCATCCATCGCTGGCGACGTACTCGCCGTCGCCATACGCCATCAACCAAGAGTCGCCGTACTCTCAGCATTCTAACGAAGACATGACCCACCACATGATAAGTGCATCAGAGCAGCAACATCATGACTTGCATCCGCTGCATCCGACCAGGCAGCATACGCCGACGGTCCTCAGACATTCGGGGGGTCATCTGATGGCCGTTAATCATCAGGGCTACGGATTCGAGCCCTCCATGTCGGAGCGGGGACCGGTGGATTACTCGAGGCATTCTTCGTCCTTCGCCACCAACACGGAAAGGTCAGTCGTTCACGTCAAATTATTTCTCAATAAATCTCAATTGATACAATTTTTTAAAAATCATATTGTCATGTAAATTAAAAATCAAAATCGGCCCCGGGTCACAGCGATTAACCGATTCGGCCCTGGCCAATCTATCACATCAAAAAATGTACGGGACAAGCGCGCATTGGCGAAATGCATTTTCTTGCCAATACACACAAAAAACACGCTCACATAAATAAAAAATAAACTCCGTGTGCTTTATAGTAACGTATAGAATTTTTTTATACATATCATAATAATAATAACAAGGTTTAACTATCCCCCGGGGGGTTCTCACATATCAATCACCACGTATTGATGGTTTGGCATACAAATTATTTTGAGAAACCGACCGTTCAATGCGCCCGAACAAATATTTATAAAAGTATGACAGAAGACTTGATTTATAACGAAAAGGTTAAAGAAAATAGCCAATCATTATAATGAATAAACATATATACGTATCTGTATACTCGTAAAAAAGTCACATGCCTACGAAATATGAAGACTTTATTGTTTGTTCAGAGAGTGTGTTAATAATAATACGACGAGCGTATAATTTTACGAATTATTTAGAAAAAAAACGTACGCATTGGGATTTATGTATACTTATCATAAATTATGATGAAAATTATAGAATTTATCTGATTTAAATAAAAAAATATATATATAGGGGTAATAATATCATAAAAAATGCCAAAATACAACTGGTATTCAATCGGTTAACACTGTGAAAAAAGTTGATATGATATCGGACATAATGAGAATGATGCGAATATAATAATCATCTACGATGATTTATTAATGAAGCAAATTATACATCGATTCTGGTTAATTGAATGCTAACACAAAGGTCAACAATTTATTTTTTTATTATAATAATCGTGTTGTGTGAGGGATTCGTCTCAAAAAAAAATATTATCTCACGTACATCTGCACATAAATAAACATCGTTTAATTGCGTCCGATCGCGTGGCACACACTATCGCACTTTCAATATTTCGCCACGATTTTTTTATTTGGTAATTTTTTTTGTGGTTCTTCGCATATAACGGAATCTCACCAATATCTAAAACGTCAGAAATCCATCAACTCCAGCTGTCTTGATTGACGGATATTGGTTTTCACCAGTGGGAACCTAATTTATTGGCGTTTGCTTAATTTATAATCATTACGACGGCAAGTACCCATGATTTTATTACGTCTCCCGAGAGATTATCCGAGAGATTCGATCGAATTACAGATTAAAAAAATCCACTTTCTCAATGTCGGGATAAGGAGTATCAGTAACGAAAAAAAAATTTTTTTGGAGCAAAAAAATCACGAATCGATTTCTTTCCGTATCACGCTCGGTTCGCATATTTGACGATTTTTAGCATCGGGATAATTGCTGTATACGTTCGCAAAGGCAAATTGGCGAGGCACGAACTATAGTGAGACACGTCTAACACCTAGAAGCGTCAATTGATTTGATACATAAAATGATTAATAAGTCCTATGCCTGTTTTCGGGCACCGAAATTCGAGATTTACACCGAATATTAATACGTTGCGGTAAATATGCGCGTGAAAAACATTTCATGTGACCGTTTTGTCGGAAAAAATGCGATGAAAGGAATGTGCGCGGAAATTTATGTGAGTCGTGCACGTGGAAAATTTTTACCATTTTTTTGGTTAATATTTGTCAACCGTTAAAAATGAGAGCTAATTTAAGAGTACTCTAATATGAATATTTTTATTTTTCCAACAGATACGTTCCGCAGTCCGAAGTCATCATGCGAGGCATGGATCCCATCGACCCAGAATCAGCGCCGAATATTCGACACCACAGGAAAAGAAAGCATTCAGAATCGCTGACGCGATTGGAGCCACTGCACATATCTTCGCCGAAGCAATCGCACGTGATCGTGGACAGCGGAGGAGGGACGCTGCTGGCGCTGACGCACCCCGCCGAAAGATATCGCTACCCTTCAAAAAACGGGATGGAGGACCCTGCAGATTTCATTGACAGATGGAACCCGAGTCCTCCGTGGTCGGACACGGCGCTGCAGAAGGTCCCGCAGGGCTATCAAGAGCTGAGCTATGCATCGCCGGCGCCTTTGACCCCGTCCGGGACTCCCGGTGTTATGACGGGATACGGGAGTCTGCAGAATACTTTCACGTTCGACTGGCTGCCGGAGCACTACGTGAGTCATGCCGGAGTGCAGCAACCGGTTCTGCACATCGTCTGCAGGGAGGAAGACTACAACAACAATCCTGAAACTCGGCAGAAGCATGTTCATCAGCCGTTGTCCAACGAGAGCACGACGATCCAGGACAAGAACACAGAGGGAAACGTGGAAACGTAACGTTTTATAAATTAGCATAATTGAATCACGTAAATTATTATAAACTACAATACATCTTAGATATTCCTTATTTTATATTGTACCAAATATTAGGCATATCAAATCTCAACACTATTTTAAATTAATTAAAAAAAAATATTACCCTAATATATTATATTGAAAAATATTGTACATATATTAAATTTAAGCTATGCATAAGTATTGTAAATAAATTATTATGTATAAATGTACATCGAGATGGATGAAAAATATATATATTAAAAATGAGCACGTATTTTATTTATTTTCATTAAAAGGCTGATGCATATATCGGCTTTTCCCATCGCATGAGTGCGAATTCGGTCTAATATTAAGATAAATAGAAGGTTAAGAAGGCAAGTGGAGGGCGTATGTCTTCAGTTTGTGCAGACTTTAAAGCCGAGTCCATGGGTTCACTTACCACAGCAAATTAACATGGAACGTTCGTGGAGTATTTTTATAAAAATTATTTTTTTAAACACAATGCATTGTGTCCATCAAGTTGACGTTGACACTTAACGTTTACAATATATCTCAAATTCCTAAGCGTAACTAAAAATCCAATCACTTCCTGGTGCAAAAACATTTTTTTTTCATATTATTCTACCAATATCCTCAAAGGCAAGGATCTGTTTTTTTTGTCTATACTGATCCATTGTTTGATTGCGACTGATTCTGTATTCTGAATGGCACGATGCTATGGTGATGTGCTAGAACAAACACAGATTTTCTCATATAAATATCCGACGAGCATCGATATCGTCAATCAATGGTCGCAGGAACAAAGCGGCCGCCTATTATTGGCCTAATCAGTAATCAGTACGAGGTATGCGATGGCCACGTGACGCCACTGGCTGGTCCAGGGGTCGCCCGCCCTGATTTAGTGGCGCGGCCCCGCTAATTAAACTGTAAACTGGCTCGTTCCAACTGTACCGTTCCCACGGACCCACCTGCCTATACCTGGACACGAGAACCGGCCAGTCTTAGAGACCAGCCAGCCTCGAGACCAGAAAGCTGCTTGCTAATTTAAACGAAAGTGTTGGCAATATATTTCCAACCGACCAACTGCCGCCGCAGACACGTGACTTTCAGCGCCGGTCAATTCCAACAAACCACCGAACAAGACGCGAACAAAGCACAACCCCCCAAGAATTTCATACGCAATCATAAATTAATCCTTTTTTTGCACACGCGAACTGTTCCGATATTGTTCACAAGATATAATACAAAATAAAATAATAAAAATAAGACAATACAACGGGAAGAAGTACATTTAGGCACGCTTAAAATGCTCGATTGGAAATAACTCCGATCCACACAATAGACAATGAGACAATTTATTACAGAAAAACGCTCATACATGCGGAGGGCAGAAGTATAAAAAAATTAAATAAAAAAAACTCACAAAAAGAGGACCGAGTTGGAGATAAGTAATTCCATTGTTTGTATGGACCCAGTATATCAGACGAATGCCATAGTCCCATACTGTTAGCTTTGACCCCCGCGAGCTGAGCTGTCCTTTGCATTCTACACAGTGACCAAAAAATATATTCAAATTATTAAATAAAATATCGCAATAAAGTATTTCATCATTGCGGTGAGAACCATTCGAATCCCACACATATTATCGTTATCTCATTATACGTAAGCACTAATTAGCATGTTAATTATTTTACTCAAAAATTTTAAAGCAAATACTATCCAATCAAACAATAGCGTAACTGTTTGTTTCCATTTAGCGTATTGATTAACAACATTTTCTACAATGATTTAACCAAAAAAAAATATATTAAGAATGACCTCATAGGAAGCGAATCAAAAGATATTCTAAACACCGTCTAGTCCGCGGTAACCTGTTTTCATAAAACTCCCGGGGTCGAGTTATTCCTTGGCCAAGTCCATCTGTCAACTCGAGTCTGCGGGTCCGGCGTTTGATTAAAGCGTTTGGACCTCAAAAATGAAAACGTCACGCCAGTGACAAAGACAGACGAACTGTACGGCCAAAAATGACTAGCGGACCTTTTGTTTATTCATTTCGACATACTTTCAAATCATGCAGCGGTCGTCAACAGTGTTGCCGATAAATAAAAATGCACAGCATTGTATCGGTGGCGAAAATATATAGCCAATTCTAATACATCAATGCGGCAATAAATCGCAATTGTGTGTCGTGAACATTAAGTTCCGGTAAAATTTTATTGCAGCCGCCTCGGGCACTGATATGAATGTCGTGAATTTATTAGCATGAACATGAAAAATGGGCTTTCATAGTGATTCTAGTAGTTATCATTTTAGCATTTATGAATTTTATTAGCGATGCTCGTTATGCAAGCCGCTAAGCTCTGCGTGAGACCTATGCAGTCAAAGGTTGACTGCAATGCTATTATTCTAAATTAAATATTAATATTACTCTGAATTAAATACACCTATACACGCTTTACTATAAATCATAATGACGAAGACTGCGTTTTTTGTTTGTTTAACACTATGACTCAACAATTTATACGCAAATCATATTATCGTTAGGTTAAATGTTTGCAAAATATTTATTCAACATTTCGTCAACTCTATATTTTTTTTACAATTACGTAAATTTTGGGTTCGTTTATTTATTAAATGTACGTAATATCAAAAATAAACGTCAATTTAGGATTTAATAACTCTTTATGAATATAAACAATTGATGTAATACATGAAATTATAATATTAATGAGGTTTTTTTTAATTAAAATTTAATTTAGCTATTATTAATATGGTTAGATATATTTAAAATTTACATAATAATAATACAATATTTCAATCATTTAAATTTAAAATAAAAATGTATTTTAAAGCGATTTTTGTATATTGTGCTATGGTTATACAAGGAGGACCAAAATTGCTTGTTATTTTTTAAATAAATAATAAAAAATTATAAACGATGCTATAAAAATATTTTTTTTATTATTATTACTACCACACCTCTTTTTGATTTTTTAAATTTATTTATTTACAAAACAGTATAAAAAGTTGAAAATTAAAATATTTATTTAATACATTTTCAGTCCATATCCATTAAAATAATAAGCTAATAATCAGATGAATCGATGTCTAGCGAATATGGAGAATGTTACAGAACGTATAATTTTTTCGTCTTTTACTAAAGACAAGGACATATTTTGTTTCTTTGTTCATTTTCACATAATAATAATTAATTAATATTATATACCTCATAAACATAACGATACTGTGGTTCATGAATATGCTGGTTTCTAAGATATTTTTTCATGGGTAACTAAGGATCTAACTCAATCAGGGATATATGTACGTCATTATTGAATACACGTTTTCCCGCTATTTGCGTTCAATTTTTACATCCCGTTTTATTTTAGTACATTTTCTCTAGTACCGATTCTACATTTTCCTTCTAGTTAGGTTTTTTTAATCAGTCCCTTCAAAAACGTAAAAATGGGGTTTCATTGTATGAGGATTTAATTATACATAGGGATTAATTATACAAATAAATATATTTTACAAAATCTCTGTTTTAATGCAATTGTAAAAATAAAATCAAAGTTATGACTTGTAGGTAACATGCATATTATTACAATAATGTAAGTTAACCGCGACTGAGATAAGTTAGTAGTCGGATAGGTGTCTGATGAAAACTATGAATTCGGGGAATACATTATATCGCTGGCCAGGGGTACGTAAGTGAAAAATAGTATGAAAAACTTTGAAACCCCAGAAGCTCCACAAGTTTTATAAAAAAAATATTTATGTAGGTAGTTTGGCGCGTTAGAATTAATTAATTTATTGCCATACATCCTTCCTTGAATAAATGCTCATAAAACAAATAATATAAATTCCAATACAACTGAAACAATATTAAAATGAACCAATGTCGTGGTTTGGCACTGGGGGGAATATTGATATGAGAGACTCAATCCCCTTGCATTTTTAGAATCTTAAAAAAATCGAAAATCTATATAGGTGGATCTTTGTAATATTTCTGTTATACCATCCATCATTTTACCTCTATATTTTTTTCATTATTATCTGAAACATATTAACCGCGTAAAAAGAAAATCTGGTATTATAACAAATTCATGTGATCTTCTTTTAATTTTTATTTATCCAAAGAGGTACACTAATATCGATGGAAAGAAAATCTCGAGACTCACACCACGTTGGTATCTGTCCAATCCAGGGCAACTGTTAAAAATTTCGAAATACAACATTAACATTGTTAAAATTTCGAAATGCAACACAAATTTAAAGTTGGCCAAAGATTTTATCGCCGGATGTCCATAAATCGGCAATTTTAATCGATACGATATTTGGAGCGGTTGAAAGTTCACCGTTGCCAAATGAACACGTAAACACATCGTGACCCCCCGGTCTTGACACAGGGCACATATCAATCAACGAGGCTCTTTCGAAATGGTGTAATGTGGCAATGAGGAAGTTAAAGAGTTTACAAATGGCCAGGGCGTGACCGTAACCCTACTGCTTAAGTGGAGCCTCGCCGCGGGCCAAGGAGTCGGCCACGGAAACCACGTGGTCACGGGTCAGCCGGATCCCGACCGACAATTTTGGAGCCACGACACTGCAACCGAATGGAAATTTATGGGTTTAGGATCAATTAGAACGGAAAACGGCGAAAGAAATCGTTGACTCTAAAATTACAGTCCAAATTACTAACAGCGATTTTTTTTTATTTTGAGAAGTAATTGAGACATTAAAAGTCTCTACAATTCGTGATTTATTACACGAGAATTTGGTTAGACCCAGTTTTACACAAATCGCTTTATAACATTGATAACACTTGATTATTTTAAGCATTGAGAGAAATGTAAAAATAGTATTATTTTTTTTTTTAAATATTATGATTGTTTTCACACAAGTGCACTCAATTCTTTTTTTACACATGATTTTGAAATAATATGGTCCACTAAAAATTACAAACACTATATTTTTACAGGAATCATTTTTTCCTGTAAAGATATAGTTATTTTAACCTAAGGGGGACCCCAAGTTTTTTATTTCTCTCGAATAACTCTGTTAATCGCTTCCGCTGCGTTGACACGATTACGCGTCAAGCAGAAGCGTTCCAATTTCCGCGCTCACGCGTATTCGTGTGGAAGCCAGATGCGCGCTTAAATAAATCACAGTTTTATTATTGCATCTTCTCGTCAATTATCACTATCTAGCTTATTTCGTTGCATTGCATTCTTACTTTGCTATAGCCTGATAATAGATTTTCAATGCATTTTACGACTAAAAACTATACATGAAATACGTTTTTTTCCGTAAAAGTGCAAAAAATGGACTGAAAAGGGTTTAAAAAAATACAAAAAAAAAATTCTGTGTTTTTAATATAATTATATGCTTAAAATTAAAAACAGAAAATTTTTTTTTTTGGAACGTTTTTGCTAAAATAATTTGCTCATGAAGTGATTAATAGATATTAATAATAAAATCTACATGACAAAAACTTTTTGTATGAGTTCAAAAAAGTCTAAAGAATAAATATTATAAATGTCCTTCATTGTCTGCAATTACGAGAATATTCACTGCTGTTGCCACGCACGCGATGTTTTTTCTCGCTCGCATCTGGTAAGATATGCTGAGTGCGAGTGAAACGTGCAATTTACACGTGTTGCTGAGAGCGTTGTCATTTACGCGTCATATCGATTAGTAAAAATTTTAAAGTATCGACTAAATTATGAAGGATATCATGAATAATTATTTTTATTCTATGAATAATCCATTTAAAAAAATGACAATATATTGATGAATAATTCATTATATTTTTAAAAATAATACAATTTTGTAAGTGAGGAACTAATCTTAAATTATCTTATCCAATTTTTTATACACGGTTTTTGTGGATTTTTTGTTTGTGAAAAAATTGGGGAAAGAATTTTGGCCAAATACAACACCGCTGAAGTATTATTAGCCGCCATACTAAAATTGCGTTTCAGAACTGCTTCGAAGGTTGGAAAAGAGTAAAAGTAACTTTGCAAGGAGTAAAATGAATGTTGAAAATATATACGTATTTTTTGTTCGTATCTCGTTCATATCCGATTAATTTATTTTTCTTAAAAATTCATCTGAATCTGAGACGTCTTATTAGTCGAGACCCGCGTTAAACATGCTAATTCCAATTGGCCGCGAGCAGGTCTCGACCTATGGATTCTGCGTATGTATATCGAATGCTTAATGCGATCCCCTCCGGATTATTATCGATGTTTAAAACTTTATTTTGCCCCCTTGCATAATGGCGTAATGATTGATAGTCGTGTATCAGGTTAATATTCAGTTAACAACGATGTGAATCTGTGCGCGGTGTTATTACGGCAGGGTTTGGCTTGTGTGTTCTGCTCTAATGAGTATGTGGCCGGGCCAGGGCGTACGAGGGCCCGTGGGAATTCTACGGAGGCTGCTCGCGTGATAGAATGCGTTGCGAAGGATCACCGACATAAATTTGTGCACAATTACCACCCCGTGGATTATGACCAGCCTGAACTACATGCTGATTGCATCAATCAGTAAATTTCTTCATCGCCGATCTGCGATGTGAAATTATAGCGATTTGTTTAGAAGCGTCCGTGTTAAGATAACAATCGAAAGGACACGCGTCAAGCACGGGCTAACGAACAAATATATAAACAGACGGATTGAAGATGGACGGCTTCGGATCCGATATGGACATGTCATCTGGTGTTGACTGAGTATCCGTTACCCGCGAGCACTAGACGCACTTAACGCGTCTAGTGCTCGCGCCACTGTTTTCATCCGCGATTAGGAGAATTGAAGCTGAGATGCTAATTGGCTTGCCACACACGGAGGCGGGTCCGCATCTGGATCAATCAGTGGACTGGTCAAGAGATTTGTAGCTCTTCACTTTTTGAAATCGACCTTAACTAAAGAACGAATATATATCCTATAACATGTAACGATTTTAAATGGATTTATTTGGATTTATAAATAAAAATGTAATCTTAAGTTTTGCATTCGAGAGCACGCACATTCGCAACGAGTGTTGTAGCATGCCACAAATCAATTTGAGCGCCTTGAAAGTGGCATATGTTGGTTCTGCTGTTAAGACGCTAAGTGGCAAGGTAACACCAGATAGATTTATTACTTTCTAGACGGAATTAACACGAGTTTGTCAGAAGGGAGGTGCTAATGACAAAACTAGACTTCAATTAACCCCAGCTTTTGTTCTGCGTGGACGATACCATTAATACACTATGCCTGAAACATCACACACAACATCTCGATTAATCAGCGGTGAATATAAACTGAAATCAATGTGTTATCTGCAGATTGCTGGCGAAATTGTATTCGCCGAGTGCAATGTTTTGTTGACATGTGCTAAACAAGTGCCGTTGTCGCTAATGTCGTTAACAGTGAGACGATGTTTTCCAAATCATTCGAATGATAATCAACAGGTCGATTTTACTTGTTTACTCTAAGGTGACATATACGTCATACGTGTGAGGAAGGAATTTTCATTTCCAAAAAAATCTGATTCACTCTGACAATGTCAAGACGGTCAATAACATGATAGCAAATTTAAAATATAACGCAGAAGATAAAATCTTAATAAAAAGTTTATTAATTTATAAATTAATTTATTAATTAGATATAGTATTACTTTGTGAAAACTAATGATCAGAAATAAATAAGCTAAATTTTATTAAGATAATAAATCAAAAATATCATTTGCAGTTTGCAAACAATACAATTTTTATATTATAACATTATAAAATAACTTGATTTAAAAACTTAATCATTTCTGGATTTTAATCGATTTTAATTCGATCCCAGAACCCGATTCAAGACGAAGAAAAAAATCTTGCCACGTTCGAAACGAAAGTTTTAATTAAATTATTCATTATTTAAAAAATGCTCTTTGTATTGATTCTGAATTATACCAGTAATGTGTGATGGATCAGAAAAAATAGCAGATGAGAGGAAAATAATTATGCTTAATTATATAGAAAAGTCTGATTCCGAAACGGGAAATAGCGAAAATTTGTAAAAGATCTCTAGGATTGAAAGAATCGAAAACATCTTTTTTAAGCTTTTAACTAGATAAAATATATACAGTGAAACCCCGTTTTAACGTTTTTTACCCTCCATTCAGAGAAAAACGTAGTTTAGCGGTTTTAAAAAATCAAAATAAAATTATTGAAAACGTATTTTTAATTTAAAAAACCAAGCAAATCGGATTGGTGCATATTTTATTTTCCACAGAACTCTTTTGCTGCTATAGATTGATATGTACATCTTAGATGCTTGTAAAATAGCTTAGATCCTCAATATACCTCATAGCATCTTCTTTTGAGTTTACCACTTCTACAGAGTTTTCCGTCGGAAAAGTTTTCGAGAATATGACTGTCTACTATATCGTTGATACCCATAACTTCAGATGTCATCACATTAATGAGTCATGATCCACATAACTTTGCAAGTGATCGTCAGAAATTAGTTATCAACCATTGATGGCATTGTGTTCCGTTAAATCTTCTATTTAGTCTTTCTGTTCATTTATCATTTATACATCGCTTTTAAAAAAACAGTTTTTAAAAAATTAATTTAAGTTATATTTTTAATTTAACCTCATGCATTAAAAGTTTAATGCATTACATCCATAATATAGACTTTAAATTGCACTAGGTTTTTGTGCCATTAACGCTTGAGAGCAAGGATTATACCCAAATCAAATGATTGCAGTTTACAAGTACAGTTTTGAGGGAATATTTTTATATTTTCTTTTAATTAAATTTTAAATATTTCAAACGTTAAATCAGATGTACTAAAATGAAACGGGTGTGTAGAAATTGTACGCAAATAACAGCAAAACGTAAATTTCGAGCAAATAAAAACAGGATTTCACTAGATATGAATAAAATATAATAGATAGCTAGACATTCACTATAATAAGATATGTCTATATTGGCCAAAGGATACTAATCCTTGAGAGCAGGTGCAGGGGCGCTATGAGTTGACCCAGCCCGCCGCCTTTTTTCAAAGTATTTATTTTTGTTTGAGCCACTCGACACCCATCTGTTAAGTGCTGAACATATTTTCTCAAGTTATTATGTATCGCGTGCGTAGCACGCTGCACTCCATTTCCATAAATCTTCGACATTTTTCAGAAGCCCTTTTTTATTTGAAAACATCTCGATAATTTGAATAAGTAACAAAATCAACAAGGACGCTCACCGTAATGGCGCTTGTAACAAACACCTTTCGGACAACATTTCAACCACCGCTTTATCGGGCTGGAGTCGTTCTTGCTCGATATATGGATATGCAAATATTGGGACATGGGATGTGAGCTTTTCAAGTCAACAATTTAATGGAATAATTCAGAAAGGTTTGACAACATCCATATACACACAGACAAAAAGCTCAATGCTCATACCGCGCAAGGGCGTGTAGTGCAAGTGGGTACATATAGTGTGATAATAATGTTATTTATTAATATGGTATAAAAGTGGACGCTTTTAAAACTGAAATAGAATAAAGACAAACTGTAATTACAGCATTGTACTTTATTTAAATAAAAAACAAACATAAATCTAACTCTGTTTTTAAACGGACAACACGTGTTATTCGCACGTTTCGCTCGCACTCGGCACATCATACCGGATGCGAACGAGAAAAAACATCGCGCGGGTGGCAATAGCAGCAAATATTGTTGTTTTTAAATTTTTTTTCGCAACTATATTATTTATTCCTTAGATTTTTTTTTAGACAAATACATAGAGATTGTGACTTGTAGGATTTATATTAAAAGCCTTATTCGAGAAAAATCCAAAACTTGGGATTCCTAATATACCCCATCGGCATTGTTATGTTAAAAAAATGTGGAGAAAGCTTTGGCCCGAATGTATTGCAGTTGGAGAAACAATACAATTATATACATCAGCTGTTATCATTATTTTGACACATGAAATAGGTTAGGAAGATTTTGATACCTATTCTCAATGTGATATCAATGAATTATTTGAGGATAAGGCCTTGAATGACGATAATATTATTGGTTTAAATGTCTTCAAATAACAAAAAAACAATAGTGAAGTGGAAGAAAATTCTATCCCTCTCAAATGTAATCCGAAAAGGTCTTCAACTTTGCAATAAACCAGAAAATCATTTTCTTACTAATGATCCAGTTTATGAAAGAGCTTTAAAATTTTAACGTGACCTTAAAAAATGTATATCCGCATATCACGAACTCCATATAAATGGTTAAATCATCATCTGCAATTTGAATCACTGACTATATTGTAAAAGCTACATAATCAACATATTATGAGGTTGAAGTAAATGCTAATTCTGTTAGTAGAAGCTTTGCCTTCAACAAGTAGATCTGATGCACTGACTAACCAGCTCCTATCATCATACTGAGCAATGTCATATAATGACGACAGTTCTGGGATGTAAAAATAATTGTTATTCAACAAAATTAAGTACCCGTCATAGCTTGAGGGTAATTACGATCGAATTATGATTGTCAACGCGGATAGTACTCGGATGGGTGATCATTCCGAAGAATTCTGAGTGACGTCGGTCAACAGAGGGGTGCGGGGGAGTCTGACGACCTTCATTTCACTAAAAAATAGTTGTCAAAAATATAACCTGGGCAGCAGCGCTCTTCGGTATAAATTAATACAGCGTTACAGAAGGCAAAAGGAAACAACTGCACTACGTATTCCCATGAAAACGATGTACATGGTCCTCCATAATGGGAATCATGCACATGGTCACGTTCCTCAGAAATTAAGGAAAGTTATTTAATAGTTAAATTAAATAATTAAAAAAATTTTACAAAGGTATATGCATTTTTATTTTTCTGATTTTTTTAAAGTACATTTTAAGTCATTGATTCAGTTTTATGCGATTTTATAAAATCATAGAACCCATCCCTCATTTTTTATGGGAGTCTTTTTTAGTATTTTTATGCGGTTTCTGTAATCTTGGGGAATATTTACATATTTCTACTTTTTATTTACATATTATATTATATTTTTAAATTAAACCTATGTTTTTTTATTCAATAATTATGTTTTAATATGAACGAATTATGAAATGGTTATCTGATTTTCTGAAAAGTCTCCCTGTATAGCCGTTTGGGTGTAATTTTATTTTTAAAGTTATTTACTGCACATAAAGAGATTTATCTTTATTATAGAAGATATTTAACACTGTATTCATATTTCATTCGACCAGTGTCACAGTTGGGTAGATGGAACGAGGTGTCACGACGCCACTGGCCGGAGCCCATCAAGCTCTTCGCCGAGGCAATGGGCTCGCCATCGAGTCCATTATCAAATGAGCTTTATTGTGCAATATTTCACACCGGGTTCGGTATTTAAAAGGGAGAAAAAGAAACGACGGCGGCCGGCCTCAATAAGTATTTCAATAGATATAAATCTTATAGTATTTAACCTTTCGTTTATTGCCGTGTAAAATGTTGAACCAATAAAATATTATGAGTTTAACTCTTGCACTGGCCGCGGTGGTTATCAGATCCTCAAGTTTTGCGGGCGCGAGCGCATTACTGCTCTGCACCACCTGGATCACTATCGCCGAGATGCACACAGCATAGTTTTTTTTAATAATATACTATGGGTAGAAGTAGAATTAAAATATTTGATACAATACATATTAAAAAAATAAGCACGATCCACAATCAACTTATATATAAACAATTGTCGTTTTTAGTGTTGAATTTAAAATTAATAACAACATGTTTAATGGTTTAGGCACGCAACGAAAATATTGGCTATTAATTAGCAAAAGATTTTGTCATTTTTTTACAATTAACAGCATAATATTGTTTCTAATTTATTGGCATTAAATGCTAATGTTTATTGACATTTAATTACGAGTCTTAAATTGCGTCATATATGGGAAAAAATCATATATTTCTTACAATTTATCAATACGATGCGAAAAATTAACATCATTATAGATATTTGTCATTGGCTTTGGTGGCAGGTATGCGAAAAATATGGCTAAATCCGGTTTCGATTTTTTCATCATAAAGTACGCGAGAGATGCGCGAAAATTTCTTGTGAATTTTGCCATTTTTAACAATGGCTTGTAATATTTCATATGCGGCGAATAATTATTGTAATGCGGTAAACGAAATTTAAATATGTTGATTTTTAAAATCAACAATTCGCGTCAACTCCAGAAGCCGTCTAGACAATTTACACACATATACAAGAAAAATTTAAATAAATTACCATTCATAGGTTTATCAAAGGATTTAACTATGATCGATCGTGGCTTTCGATATTTTCCGGTTCAAATATTTATACCCTCGATACGCCGGCGCGGATTTTCTACGATTTATGCGATTTTAATTAAAATGCCAGCAGTTTAAATAAAGAACTAGTTATGGCAATGATATGATATACGGTTGGCGAATTAACTGACGCAGGTCGAATAACAAAAACCCGTGGAAATAAATAAAGCTTGCCCCGCTCAGCGTCGTAAATTATTCGCTGATAAATTTTATTACGGTCATATCTGCCTACTCTGGGGAAGTTGGAAAGGTGTATGGGCTCGCTTTTATCTGCGGATCGGCCAGGTCCATAGTGTGCGGCCCGCCACGGACCCTAGGCTCCGGCTAATTATTTTAATTTATTTAAGTGTATCGATCTGAAATTTTCAAAACTAATCAAACATAATACACTGCTAAGAAAATTCCGCACATTTATTTATTATCATATTTTTTTTGTTGTAAATAATTATCGTTGAAGTCGGAATGTGAACTTTCGTATGACACGTATCAAACCACATGTGAGAGCTCATATGGTGATTTTAAATGAATATTAAATAGTCATATTCTTGTTATACTGCACCTGACAGCTTTGGACGCGGTAATGAATAGTTTTAATAGTGCAGTGGTCGTCAATCTTTGGAATAAAAATAATGTCATACAAAAAACATTTTTCCCATCGATTAATATCTAATGCTCTTTTAACATAGTTTTAAAAATGAGAAAAATTAAACCATGTGAGTCCATATACGTTTTGCTAAGGAAAAGAAGCTGTCCTGTTATTATTGATAGTAAGCCAATGCCGCAGTCAGACTCAGTTAAATACCTAAGAGCTTAGATCGCCATATAAAGTACAAAAAATATATAATGGATAAGAGAAAATAATTATTGTTAAAGTTAAGATAACTACACTCGAGTTATCTCTCGTTTCATCATCAATAAGTTAAGCTAAAGACTAAAAATCACCCCAAAAGGGTTATATCACAGTTGAGAGACGAAGTCCCAATTATTAAAGGACGGCTGAAATGATATATATTTTTTTATTTTGCTTAGAAGATAAGATCATTGGGTCCTTTCTCTTCAAGAGAGTATACTATTATTTATAAAAGTGACTAAATAATTTCGTGTAGAGTTTGTGCTATATTTGTTATTTAAAAAAAAAACATGTTTTAATTTTTATATCAGGGAAGATAGCTAAGAAATAATTTTGTTCATATGTTTTTAGAAGATGAAGTCCTTTAGAATCAATTATAAAAAGCACTTTGTCTTTAAATTTTAAAAAAATCTTCTAGATTTTAGAAACAAATATAATCGAACTGCTCTAGATAAATGTAGAGTGATGATTATTATTTTATTGAAATATAATAAAAAATTTTCATTACCAATTTCAGCAATAAATGTTTTATTTCATTATATTTACTGAATAAATTTAACCTCAATATTTTACTGAATATATTTAACGTGCCGATGGGTGGGTCTATTGGGGACCAACTAAGTTTTTGATTTTTCTCGAATAACTCTTCTAATATAAATCCTATATTTCATAAACTTTTTGTATATATTTAAAAAAGTCTAAAAAATACATATTATAAATAATCTTTGTCCTTTATTGTCTGCAACTGCGGGGATAAATAAAAATAACAATATTCGCTTCTGCTAGCTACGGCGCGATGTTTCATATCGCTTGCATCTAGTACGACGTACCAGGTATGAGTGAACCGTATACTAGTGACACGTGCTGCGATAATTTGGCAGTCGTCGGCGTCGGCGACATCGCCGATTGTGTGTTATTTACGCGTCATATTGATTAGTAGAAAAATCCAAAATATTAAATAAATTATGACGCATATCATGAATAATCCTTGTTTAAAAAAAAATCATGAATTTTTCATCAATATAATGACTTGAAACGCTTGTTTTATTTTTTACAGGATACTTTAATATTTCGAATATATCTAAAGTGCAAAAAGGAAATACTGTATACTAAGAACAATGAGCTATAAAAGTTAAAAATTATAATTACTTATAATTAATTATAATTATAATTTAATTGGTTGAGAGGATGATGACCAATGATTTACAGAATCCTTAATTAAAAAGTAGGAAAGTTATTATTAAGGAATATAATACGAGATTTTTCAATTCAGAAAGCAAATTTGGAATTATTTTTTCAAAATTTTAATCAAAAGTGAAAAATAAAAACCCCTCGTTGCAGTTTTGGATTATCGCAGAGAGGAAACAATATGTGACATACGACTTAAATTACTACTATTTAAAAATATTTCGATCTGTTACTTCAGTGGAAGATGCCATTTCGTTGCAGCTGGACATACTTTTCGCGATTGGTCAATGTTTTATCGTCTTCCATTGAGTATTGGAAAATGACAAACAATGACATTTTCTAGATCAAAAAAACCCATCATCTTTAATTACAGACTTGGAAAAGTAATTCTTCCAAAGCAATCGTCTGTTAAATATCTGGGTATTTTGTTTGATTCTAAGTCAAAATTTGGTTTACATGTTTCGATTATCAAGAATGTTGGGCTTCGTCTTGAGAAATTCTCATCACATACGTAGGACCTTAATCATACGAGTGCTATATGATACGATACATTGGTTCAGAGCTTGTTTGAATCAGGTTCCATTATATGGGCGCCTTATGACGCCTCGAATTCCCTCAGATTAGAGAAGATACAGAAGAAATTTCTTAGATATCTCTATATGAGGGAGTTTGGATTCTACTCAAGCTTATACCACAGTGCATAGGTATAGGTCTGCCTGGGGTATGTAACCCTTTGAGAAAAAAAGGTCGATTTACTTGGCAAAGCACTTCTTCAAGCTGTTTGTTAGCGCAGTACATAACCCTTATACTGTGTGAGTTGCCCTTATGGGCGTCACCTCACTACCACGAGCTCGTTCGCGTGTGCTTTTTCTTCCGCCAAATGTGAAGACAGGTGCTCTCAAAAAATCTCCGCTAACCAGAGCTATTACTCTGTTCAACCACTTGACCGAATATGTAGATATATTTAATTAAATCGCCGTTTCGTTAATATTTTATAATTCTTTTCTTTTCTTTATTGTTGCCATCACGTATTGTCTTTATGAATATAAATACATAAATTAATTAATTCCATAAACCAAAATAAATAGATATAAAAAATCATAGTTCAATTTACAATGTTACTCAGACTAGTCGAAAGAATAATCCTTAAGGAATATATATTATTCAACAAGCATTTTAAACTTCTTTTCACAAAAATTTCTAATCTCACATATCTACAAATGGATTATAGATGATATTATTTTTTGTTAATATTAAAATATCCATCCATGTGGAAACGTAGTGCGGTCAGTCGCAACGACGTGCCCACAGTCGGACATCCAATTTGTTCCGAGACATTCACGCTAAGATAGCTGACCCCTGACCCCTCGGGGCTCCGTTACATATATGAGAATTCCATTTTAATTATCGCGGAAATCACTAGGCGCCACTTTTGGTCCACGGCCGCGATTGGGCATTGCCAAGTGTGTGTGTGTGTGTGTGCCGAGCCTAATGTCGCCTGCGCGCGCGCAATCGGCATAACTCACGCGGTTTGTGTTTGGCTGTATCTTTATTATTAATCTAAATCAATATATTACTACGACTAACCTATGGCCGATGTGGTAAAATTGGATATCGGGTCATTGTTATAATCGCACATCTGTTGCATTGCGGGCTGTAAAACGTTTGGCGCACGTTTGATTTATACGGCGAACTTTGAATTTTTATTCCCATGGATAGATATGATCCTAAATTTTGATAGCTGATATATCGATAGATCGTAGAAGTATATATAATGGTCATTTCCATTTAGATTAAATCTCTTCAAACTATATAAAAGTACAGCCGATACCTATATGGTTTGGAAACTATATAAGTGGATAAATTATTATTTCGACATATTTTTTTTTCAATTCAAATGTACAATCTGTAAAAATTAAGTTGCTTTTATAATATATAATAACATGCAGAAAAAGAATCAATTGATCCTATCTCCAAGGCAAGGGCCTTATTCAGCCTTTCTTATGATATCAAATATTCTGGTCCTTTTCAACCGCCTCTTCGTTCTTGAATTTTCCTTTGTGAATGTGGTCCGATGAGCCAGTGTAGATTTCGCAATTATATATCCCTAATTGCTTTCTTTTTTTCATAATGTGTTTTTTAGAGTTTATACAGCAATTTTTACACATTCCTAGCTATTTGTTCTATGAGTCTGTCTGGGACAGTATCTCACCATCGATGCTTACAGGAGGGCAGTTTCTCTTTCTTAGGGCAAAAGTTATATGGACTGACTTGACTTGATTTGAAATAATATTCCACATTTTTAGCCAACGGTGAATATTTGTTAAGCATTTTGGATGCTTTGTCTGGATCCTCGTGTGATGCCAGGAAAGCCGTGTCGTCGGCATAGGTGGCGATTAGGGTGTCTTCGATGTTGGGCATATCAATAGTGTACATAAATATAGGGTTGGGCCAATTACTTTTCCAGAGGTACTCCTGAGCTGATCGGATACAGTGCGGTTCTTTCTTAATTATGCTTGATGAATTTTGACTTAAATATTGTTATAAAAAAATATAACCAATAATATCGCTGTAAATTGCAAAACTGAAAATTTTCAATGATGTAAATTTTGATTTTAAAAAATAATAAATTAGTGATTAAAAATTAAATTATAACAGGACAATACTCAAGGTTTTATAAAAACGTATTTAAATCACCGAACAGATCCTTTTTAACTATTAAAATATTATAGAAAAGATACGGATCTTCGTGATCCACAGTACAGTTATATTTAAAGTGTAATAGATAGTTAATGGAATAAATTAGAATTTGGACGTCTTTTAAATTATTCTTAGATAATAATGATTACACAACACATACGCTAACTATTCTTTGACGGTGAAAATGCTTGAACGAATTCTTTTTAATAAAAAAACGCCAGAAAAAATCTACAGAAGACTAGGTTTATTATTAACCGCATAATAATAGTTATTTTTGTTTTTGCAAATATATATAGTACACGTCCGATAATCCGTGTGCGGATTATCTGTGCAAAAATTCAATTCACATGAGCTGTTATTTTCGAAAGTGGTAAAAATCCATTGTGGGATATTTAGTAATGCAATAATAATGAATACACATTATTAGTTTTTTAGCTACATCTGGAATTATACCACTATTTATAAAACATATAATTGCAATTTTAAATATTTATTTTATTAGAAATTCGCTTTTCTGATATCTCTTTTGGCTAAATAAAAAATAAGTATACGAAAATCAACAGTTGTATTATAATGGACTTATAAACAATCCAGTAAGAAAGGTAAATTTTTATTTATTGATTTATTTTATTTAAGTGGCATATTAACCCTGAGGCGGGTCTTTGCCACCTGGAGGGCACCTCCGTCGCAACCATGATGTCAAGACTGCGACGGACGTTCTCCAGGTTATCTTGGCTCTTCGATTACGGGTCAGGTCGCCAGCCAAAGCCCGGGAACCGAGCTGTAACAATAATAATCAGACGAGGTCAATTCGTATTTAATTTACGGTCTGATCGGGTGCTACGGGCACCTCCATCATCACACACGTCACTGAATTGGCCTGAATAGCGGCCTGGCTCCTCATAGCTCCGTAGAATCCACGAAACTATTATTTGCCCAACCGCCATCGCCGCCACGTCTGATTCCGACACGCGACAACACTCGACTCAATTACTTCGTAAAAATAACTAATAATAAACTTATTCCCCTTTTACTCTTACCAAGGTGAATTATGAATCGGAGGTATGTAAGGCAATAAACGCACAATTTCTCTATATTTCTCTCTTATCCCCATGTTCGAGGCGGTCCAGGAATTCACAAATATAGGCGGCTCACACAATGAAACCAATTTAGAAGTACGAAAATGAAACATGGCTGGCAAACCATTCGTACTTTCCTCTCAAGGAAGACCAAAGTCAGGCTCTACATGACGCATGAAACCCATCCTAATATAAGAGTCTGAGTATTAGGATTTGATAAAACAAGATGAGCGATAACTGGATATCCTGAAGAGGAGGATTCTGAGACGAATATTTGGAGCTGTATTCGACGACGGGGAATGGCGTATACGAAGCAACGAAAAGCTGTGCGGACTATACAAGGATATACCGGTCACAGTGGTCACAGCTGTCAGCAGAGTAACCAGACTCCAGTAGACCGGTAATGTGCCAAGGATGCGGGACAGCCAGCCGCCGAAAAGGGTTATGGTTTACTAGCCTTCCTGTCCCAAGAGAAAAGAAAGACCAAGGCTGAGGTGCTTGGACTGTGTGCAGAAGGACACTGCATCATTGAAACTTCCCAGAAGATGGAGCGACATAGCGGCATAAAATGGATAACGGTGTTTGATGAGACCAGGGTTTTACAATAGGGCTGTTGCGCCCATGATGATGAAGTGATGAAGATGTAAAACCCATAAGGTCTTGTGTAAAGAAAGTTATGAACAGTGACCACAAGGATTTTGCTAAATTTTTTAGGCTTCCCTCGTTTTTCAAATAAATCAAAATAAATTTAAATTTCGAGCTTTCTTTTAGAAATATAAAAAAATCTAAAGAAAGATGATATCTATAGAGTGGTGGCTCGTGAGTAATATATTTGGTGGTGCTTCGGAAGACCAAAAATGAAAAAAAGTGACTATGTACTAGTATGATGAAGCGGGACTGCTCCGAGTCGCAGCGCTTAACAACGAGGCAGACCCCCCCCCCACTGCCACCCCGCATCCATCCAATATACGACGCTGGTAGCGCTAACAAGGAAACAGCGCTTTTGCTCTACACCGCACGGCGTATATACGTAATATATGTATTATATAATCGATAGACACATATATTATTACATAAAAATATATTTTTCATCAATTTCCTTGAGGATGTTGTAGCTAAACAACAAACAAATATTAACTCATTATTTCCGAAAATTAATTTAAACCACTTTTAAGTAATGGTTTTAATTATAAGATTCGAATCAACATAAAAGCTTTCTGAAGAATATTGAGTTGGTAACCAAACTATTGCCGAATGCATTTGGAATTAAAAAACAATGAAGTTTTGCTGATTGTAAAAGGTAAAAACTAAGACCATTTAAAAGGATGGACATAAAATATCTTCCTGTTGATTATATCCATGTGAGTCTGCCCCTTTTCACCTTTATACCGGATTATCGAGAGAGTACTGTATACAAGATAAAGGATTTTCTCCAAAATTCATAAAATATCTAAATATGATAATGGCAAAATCACGACACGGCAACAAGTCGCATTTCCCTCCGGCGCCCATCACTCTACTCTATCACTATGCGCATGCGCATCTGTGCACAAACACCGATTATCAATTACTCTGCGATTACACGCCGAGTAGACTTGTAATTTAATCCGTGTTGCTCGGGCAGCCATTGTCCATATCTGGCTACGTTTAAATTTCGTTATTAATTATTAATGCCGAGTGCAATCCGCTATTGTTGGCTCGGTTCAATGGGGTCGCCCACATCCCGCGACTTCTGGTGTTAAACGACAATCGGGCGACAAACGAGCGACATTAGGGGCCGCAGAGTCGCCCATTAATTTTGTGTCGTACGTGCGACCTGCAACACGCAACACGCGCCATTGTACGAGCGCTATTCTTAAAGTGATTAATTTATGCGCATGCGCAGCCCGAATATGTTACCTGAATGCTAATTAATCAGATTGATTTACGCGCGCGAATTGTGAACGACAAGATCTAATGCAGATTTTCAAGATAATTCATTAAACGCGCACTATTAACAGAAATATAATATAAACTTAACCACACGTGAAATTATTGCAAATTTATATCTGAAATGCGAACACCCACGCTCATATTTATACATGATTTATGCACAATTAGTTTCAATTGTAAATCATTCCTCATTTCAGTCATAAACATGAAAATTTTGCAATATAACATCGATGATTTAAATCCTGTAACGGAATTCGCTGAATAATTGCACCGACTTAGCTAATATTAAATTATGCGATAAATCTTAATTATTCATCGTACATAAATTACGTTCGTGGACAATATACGGATTCATATATTGCATTTTTTCAACGGCATAGAGAAACGGCGGTTTTTCTATATCTATTTATCAATCTCGCGAATGCTAATTAATGAACGGCACGCGCTAAAGCGTGTTCGCTGTCCGCGAAGCTGTGTCCGCACCGGACATGATCTAGTAAAACCGCTTAACCCACACCGGACACTAAGCGAGACACAAATTCGGTACAGATCCACCCACGTACACCCACGGGGGTCGAGGTCACATTTTTACAACTTCATCAAATAACGTATTAAGTTGTCCACAGTCTCGAAATAAATGCAGAGCCTTTCACATAAATAATGCGCTGTAATAATATTATTATTTAAATGTGACATCGTTAACTTATTTATGATAATCTCATAAAAACAAGTCGACTTGATCTTGAATAATCACTACGAATGATTGAATATATGCATTATTTTTTTAAATTAAAGCTAAATTTAATCGACGCAATCATGTTCGTTACAAAAAAAAATTAGATTAACAACATTGCAGGTTGTTATTTATTTCAGCTAAGAAACGTTTTTGTATCGATTAATTTATGATGCAATACGATTATTTATATTTTTCAACTATAGAATTTAAACAGGATGTTTGTAAAGAAAATATAATATTGGATGTCAATAAATTCAAACGAGCTGAAAAACAAATAAACGTATTTAAAATAGCCGAATTAATAATTGAAACAAGTTCGATAGCTCGTGTATAAAAATAATGTATTATATTTAATTTTATAGTTAAATATTCGATTTATTAACAATTAAATATATCGAATTATACAAATATTATTTAGTTCATTTTAATATTATGTTTGATATTTGAGGTTTGAGTGTTGTCACTTGAACTTGGCGGCGATGGCGGTTGAGCACAATCATGGTTTCGTAGATTCTACGAAGCCATGAAGAGCCAGGCCGCTATCCAGGCCAATCTATTGACGTGTGTGCTATAGGGGTTGCCCGTAGAATCAGATAGTAAATTAAATACGAATTAGCCATAGCTTCGTCTGATTATTATCGTTACAATCCGCGCGTTGAAATCTAAGCCCCGGGCTTATAGCCGACGACCTGACCCGTATTTGAAGAGCCTAAATAACCTGATGGATAACCGTCACTGTCCTGGCATCAGGGTTTGGACGAACATGTCTCTGCTGGAGATCGCGTAATGTCCTCCAGGTGGCAAAGATCCGCCTCAGGGTTAGAAGGCCACTTATGTATGTATTGTGATATACTTATAATACTGAGCTCTATAAGATGAATAATAATAACAGGTTTTATGAATTATTCTAATTAAAAAAAATGGATGCATATAAATACTCATTTTTAGACAATTAATAAATATTTATTTTCGCGAATTTTGTAAACTACCTTGTTTACTTTAAAAATAAATTAATCTGGAATATAAAAATTAAATTTGTTTTTAAAATTAGTATGAATAATATATAAATAAGTACCAAAGCCTAAAAATAAACGCCCCCTTTTATTCAGAGGTGACGAACATTCATATAAAAAATCAAAATAGTGGTATATATCTGACCCTCGTAGGGTTTTTAATTGAGGTTGGCCAATATATCAGTAATTTATGTTTATATATAACTTATATCTTTAGAATTATTATAATATTAATTGATTCTTTTAGATGTTCCGTAGTTAACATTTCATTGTTTTTTCAGAATTTAGATATTTTTTGTACAATAATAATACACAAACATGTGTCGCGATTAGGAGTTTAATCACCGACATTAGAATTATATTTCAAGATTCAACCCATTAGTTGAACATGCTAATAGAGTTTTTGTGTTACATTACACTCCTCATCAACAACTGAGTATTGATGAGTCTTTGGTTGAGACAATTTGCGATACAATGCTCAAGCAATTCCTAATAAAAAGCATCATAAATGGGAGGTGAAGTTTTGGACGATATGCGATGCCACAGTTAACTATTGCTTAATTTTTTTTTGTTATAAAGGTGCAAAATGTAATGCTGGTAAAGCTTAAACTTTGTTGAATAAAAATAATTTTTGAATAAAAAATTTACCTCTTACGCAAGTTTTTTTTCTTTTCTTTATATTATAAGTAAATAGATATATGATGCAATAAATGATGACAATTTTTTTGCTTTTAATTTGAAATAATTATAAAATCTCTATTCAATGTTAAATATTCAATAAAAAAAATTATGGCTGTTACGAAGTTGTTTATGCATTTATTTGCAAAAATATCTAGTAATACATTAAAAATGTATAAGTGTGTGAAAATTTTATTAAAATATGTTAAAAATTATGAAAGATATTAAATGTCTAAAAAAACCACCTCTTTTCATCGTTTTTTATTTAGAAAATTTAAATAGTATATAGAAAAAAACGGTCAACGCTAAAATTATTAAAGAGTTAAATATGAAGGATAAACAATCAACATGCCTCATTCAGGATAATTCATTATTTTTTTAAGCTAGTAATCTAAAGCAATAAAACCGACGTATACATATTGTCACATAAGGCTCCATTTGCTCAAAGTGCATATTTAATGGAACGAAAGCTGCAGAGGGCCGTGATTCAATCGGGGAGCGACCGCGATTTTCGCACGGCGCCAAATCGATTCGGCACTGCCGATTGTTTGCATACTCGGTCAAATAAATATGGTGACCGCTGAATAATAATTCTGTTAATTGTTTTGCGGCATGCAATCAATAGTGCATGTATCGGAGGAAGCGGTTGTTTATCGCGCGGGCCGCATAACGTACGGTTATGCTCCGTGCGGCGAATCGGCCCGGTGAATAATGACTTCTCGGTTAAATCCACGGGTAATTACTTATTAAAACGTATCCGATGCGCGAAATTGAATATCCACAATCAATTGACGAGACGTTAGAGCCAATCGTATAAGTCACAGGGCTCGCCTGAGGGCCGTAAGGACTCATTGTAGTCCGCGAGAAGCATTGGCTCGAGAGAGAGCTTTATTTATGAGCGAACGTATACTGCTTCTCGATGTTAATAGTATAAATTCCATTAATAATAAATTTTTGGTGGATCGCGAACAATAAATAGTAGAGAATCGAAGTAACATTTAAAAAAATACTATATTACATATAATCTAGAACCAGCATCATTGCGTACATATGTAGTTTTCTTATTATTATTGTGGTTAACCGTAACTGAGTGCATATATTACTAAGTTGAAGCCTGGCTGTAGATAATTGAACAGATTTAATATGTTTTTTTGTTGTAAAAGTTGCCTAATTTATCAAAGATATATAACCAATTAAAATTAAATATCTGCAAACTATTAAGCAGTGTATATTTTTTATTTAATCTACATATATTTAAATATAACTGATAGACTTTAACAGTTGATGCATGAAATGATAAATTAACTGTCAGTCAATAAGCGTTTTTATTTACTAGGTAAAGCGAAAACTAATGTCATTTTGTTTGCTTTAGTTTTAAACCAATGTATCATGAGTATAATTTTGAAACTTAGTTAGTAATCTTTCTATTTTGTCATTTTTTTGGCCCATAGCATAAAATGCAACGGATTGACAAGAGATTAAAAAGAGACATTTGTGGTATTTTATACTGTTTTTATTTGACAAAGAATTGTAATCAAATAAAATTACCCAAACAATATGCGATATTTATGCAGACATATTGAATCCCCGACATTGCCATAGATGATTTCAAAAGTTCAAAGGTGTTGAGAGTAGATGAAAGAACCAACCAAAATCAGACAGACCTCTTAAAATCGATGATGCCATTTTAAACTCGTTCGTTAAGTGTGATCCGCGAAAAAAATCAAGAAATTATTACAAAACCTCGTTTGTCCATGGTCAACAGCGAAGAATTATATTAAAACGCAATAAAACAATAGACGAAGAACTTCTGCAAAGTTATGAGAACAACGATTAATCATCTTTTTATCTATAGACTATCCAGATATAAAACCTATCCGTTTCTTAAAATAATTGTTACTGGGGATGAGAAGTGAGCCTTCTACACCAATCTGAGAAGGAAAAACCAACGACTTTCATTAAATCATGTACCTCTATTTACTCCTGGGTCATCATTGACTGAAAAAGGTTATCCTTTTGTATTTGTTAGGATGTTTTGAGAATAATTTACTATGTTGTTTACTAAAATCTGTCCAGACTGTTGACACAGATGTCTGTTGTGCCTAATTAGTAAGATTCATCTGTCATAGCTTGATGGTAATTACAATTGAATTATGATTGTCAAGTTAACCACCAATGAGCGCAGATAGTACTCGGATGGGTGACATAGGGCCCACCACTATGTATACCTATGCAATAAAAAAAATGTCATGTTTTTCCACTTTGCTTAATATATGCTAGCACAAGTTTTAATGCTATATAATTTTAATAAGATTATTGCCTAAACTGTGTTATTTTTAATCAATGATATTTTTTTAATAAAGAGTACGGTGTAAATTACATCTAATTCTGTTTTTACACGATTTTTAAATAACAAGCTCGAAAGAAAAATGAGGAAAAAACTATGTGTTTTTTTTTATTAAACACGTTGTTGAAGAAGCAGTTTCACTAACTGCATGTTTAATTTTAGAAGATGATACCAATAATCTATCCATAATATTTCGAGTGATGAAAGTGAATTTGCACCATCTTCAAGCAAGCGGATGCTTTTTGTATTAGAAAACGACATAAAATGTATTCTATACAAATTAAGTAACCAATCAACGATTTTTTTTTATATTAAAATACGCTTTGGGTAATTTTGAACGGCAATCCTGTAATAAACACAGGATATGTAAATATCTAGTAAAACTTATATTTAAAATTATTAAGTAAATCTTTTTTTATACTGATCTAGATAATTTTAATTATATTAAGCTATAGTAAATTATACTTAAGCATCTAAAGAATGTTACAAATAATTATTGCTTAAAAACGGTTCACATTTAAATGTCTTTAAATGTAACGTAAATTAATTGTGTTGCAGGGCTTTGGAGTTAATTAAAGGCCGGGTCGGATAACTGAGCATTGTTTACAGCCAACGTGTGAGGTCTTCGATTCCCCATGAACGAATGTTCACTATTTAGAAGCCGGCTGAAGCGGGGCTCGGCTTCATGAAGGATGCCTTGACACCCGAGGGAGAGTTATGACCCCATAACCATTACACGCTGTCCGCGGATCACTTTACAGCAGACCAGCAAGAGACTCGGCAGACACCGATAGACAAATTGCTATACAGCCATTCTCTTCCCTGCTAAAACACCGCAATTAATCGATACATACATTATCGATGGCATTCTATTAATACGGTCTCTCCGATACTATTTTTTAGGAAGCTCTAGAATTTCGAGTACAAAAAATCGCTCTCGACCGATGATCTATGCAACAGTGTCACAACAAAATTAATTTTTAATTAACAAATTCATAAAGCAATTAATATAAAACAAATTACGTATTTAGCCCATAGACATTTCATAATTAATTATTATTTTTTTCACAGTAATCGCTTTCATAAATATTTAAATTCGGTAGAAGCGTAATTAATTGCAATTATTAATTTTCAAATTTGTCAAACGGGCGTCGATATTCACGTCGATTTATTATGTTATATCGATGTTTATACGATTTCATAAAAACATAACCGAGCGCAATGCAAGACGATAGCTTTTTTACGATCGATATTGATCTCTTAATAACACAAAATCTAGATAAAACCAGGTGCCCGAAACATTTCTCACACTTGCAACTATTAATTATCCTTTCACCGTATTTAGATACCATAAAAAGAAGACCTGCGACCTCGCCCATCTCGCTAACAACAAACATTGTGTTGCCAAAAAAATGATAATTGCAGATAACACCCAATTCTAACGTGTACGCCGGGGTCAACGGCAAACAGAAAAATTCAACACGGCACACCCCAGTGACCCGCGACCCCGGCACGTAAACTGATTAAATTACACGTGGTAAAAAGCGCAGCACCTGACTGGAGATAACAATGTGTGAACACGAAATCGAAAAACCAAACCGAAAAAACAGACCCAAGGAGGCGAACCGGCCGAGACCCCTGCACAGACGTTGACCCCTCATTGATTTTCCATAAGTGAGCGCATCTCCCCGTGTACAATTAGGGCTGCGGGTCCGTCATTACTTGGAGTCCGTAGAGCGGCGGCCCGAGGTCACTGTAACACGTGACCCCTGCGATGCGAGCCCATACACATTCCCACGGACAATCCGAGCCGCGATTATCGAAACCGACCTCGCCGCTGACATTGGGGTATCGAACTGTCGATGTCGAGTATCGACATTTCCGAATTAATAAAAAAAATACTTTCTAAACTGTCTCACTAGTGATAAATTTAGTAAATCGACGAGATTTAAGTTTACCGATTGTTTGGACACGATTAAAATATTCATTCAACATTGATTAAAATTGGACAAGGAAAAATATAATAAATCAAGCCATAAGCTTTGATGATCAAGGACAAAATATAGCCAGAAAACGCAAAAAAAATTAAAGAAATATTACACCAAGCCAGCACTACGAGATCGAATTATAAAATCAAGTCACAATAAAGTTTGATTAAGATAATATTCGGAATATTAGAATTTAGCGGTTAGTAATAAATCAAATTGTCACATTTTTGTAGTTGTTATCTTCTTCTATGGTCGGCACCCTCGTGTCTGAGGATCGTGATCATTCTTGTTCTGAAAATTCTTGATTTTTTCTCTCCAGGATTCCCTACATTGTGCATCCCGCATCCCAGATGATCAAAGTCTCGAAGCATCTTTTTTTAGATATATGGTCGAAAGTAAGACTTCTTTGTAGTTCCCCATTTCTTTTTGTACAGACACGTTTGTGCGTTAAGCGGTCCATTGTATTTTCAGCAGACGTCGCCAGCACCACATTTCAAAGGTGACAATTTTCTTTTTCATATTTTTCTTTATGGTCCAGGTTTTTACACTGTGAATAAAAATTGAGAATACTAGACTCTGCACTAAACGTTTTTTTGTCATTTTAAATATCCCGCTGTTTTTCCAAATCGTTGGTAGCTTTGACATAGCATTTTTAGCCATCCCTATTCGCCTTCTTATCTCCGGCTCACAATTTCCGTCACTCGTAAGTAGGGATCCGAGATAAAGAAACTCCTCAACCCTCTCCATATCCGGAAGATTAACAGATCTGGATAGCTAATTACTCATGTCGACGCTCATCAGATTGGTTTTAGTAATGTTAATCTTGAGTCCTATCTTTTTACTTTCACTGATAACTTTTTAGAGCAGATCAGCTACTTCTTCTTCTTTGGTGGCTTCGTTATTAATGTGGTATCGTCCGCATATCTAAGATTTGAATTTTTTTTATACGCTATTTTACATCCGCCTTTGTTTTCGTTTTCGAGAGGTTTTCTCATAATATAATCCCCGTATAAGTTAAATAGGTCTGGGAGAGTATTCAACCTTGTCTCACTCCTTAGAGCACCGAAAACTTTTCCGACGAACTCGACTCTATTTTGACTACTGCAGTGTTATTCTTATACAGACTTTGTATTGTAGTTAATTAATCCTAAACGTATTTTGTAATTGGTATATTAGATGCTTACTGTGATCTATTTTGTGTGCTTGGCAATTGTGAAAAAAATGAAATATATGAAAAGTATTTTTGGCCAAAAACAACACTGTTATAAAATCTATGCTTCTGTATTCGTAGGATGTCTCCCTGCGACTTCATTCTAATCTAAAAAACTAGAGTAAGCCGATGATTCTCCATCAATGAGACGCTGAAGCTGAAGGAGCTAAACGCTATACCAAGGAAGTGCAATTGAAACATATTAATCTTATATATATAATAAGAATATTAACAGAGGCGGCTTGTAGGAGCTGCAACACCCCCAAACAAATTGAGGAAAATATATTTCATATAATAATATATATGTGTCTATTGATTATGTATGCGAAAATATAAATATAATTTATATTTATTAATCTGCTCAATAGCGCTCCCTGCTTGTCAGCGCTACCGGAAACGTGTATTGGATAGATGCGGGCCGGTGGCGGAGTGAAGGGGAGGGGTCTCGCCCCAAAGGGACGTGTCGCGCTGCGACTCAGTGCAGTCATACTGACTCACAGCTACTTTGAGCCCCGAATCACTAATTACTTATTTTTTATTGTTGATATTATTATTTTTTTTCCCTTGCCTTATTGTTTATATTTTCAATAAAATATGAACAAAATATACTTTTTTTAATTTTTAATATTCCGCGGCACTCCCAAATATTTTATCCACGTGCCGCCACTGAGTTTTAATGATGACTGTGCTTGTACAGATTTTAGTCGACCGGCTTCAATTTACCACAAGTCATATTATACATTCTTTTCGCGATTCAGTCATTGGCAAAACGCAATTTACTGGCATATCTTCGGTTGAATAAAAGAATATTTCTACTTAGATAGTATTGGTATAAAAAGGTTACTTTGCAAAATAATTCCTTTTTTTGTAATTTGAGATAAAGAATGATTAATATCTGCAGTCATACTGATTACTACGTCAGCTAATGACAATGAATATACACTAAATTCCTTTTTACATGATTTTCATATTACAATCAAAATACTAATACGTCACAATAGCCATCTTCTAAGTTTTGAACAAAGGATTGATTTGCTAAAAGTATGGAACATCATTTTCCAACGTATGATCCTGATCTAGAACAAGCTTTAAAATCCTAATGGAACCTGCAGATTTGTGATGGTTAGATATCGAGAATTGTTTAATCAACCTCGGAGCAGATTTTCTGATAATAAGAATTCAACAAAAATGGGCGTAATATTTAATAAAAATATGAGTTGACGACCTCTGATGTGCAGATCCTCTTTATGTGCTTAGGCCTTATTTTTAAGTAAGTAATGCTACAAGAAAATAGGTAACTAACGTTTGTACCTTCGACTTGAAAATCAACTGCAATATCGATTGCTTATAGATGCTCCACTGACAATAAACGAAAATAATGCAAAACATAAGATACATTTAAAATAAATATCATTTATTCAAAAGAATATAATTTTGATTGGTCATCTTATTTATAATTAACTAATGATTTGACTGGATATTTGTATCAATCTAATACTGTTTGCAAATGACAGTGGGTGATCCGAATGAAAGTAAGATATTGTTCGAAGATCTATAATGATCAATCGCAGTTCTTCTTTTCGGATACAATCATAACTGATACCGTTAGCAAAATTTTACGATGCCTAATAACAATATTTAGAGAATACCCAAAGAAAAAACCACGATAAATCAAATTCAGAGACATAGATGTCATATTTGGCAACAGCTTTGAATCGATCGAGTCAAAAGCTGGTTTATTCATTTTTTAATTATAATAAAATCCTATTTTTTGCCATGTCAAACAAAAAATATGATTTATCATTATATCACTGTTAACGGCGTCGATTCTTTGATGTCTCGCGGTATCATCGCAGCAAATGATAATTATGGGCATTTTGATATGTCGTTAATGTGTGAATTTTTGTTGCTGGAGTCAGTTTATTCTCATCGCGGGCCCAGTTCGATTTATTGACGTCTCGCGTTGGAGTCAGTGTGACCAGGCTGGGTAGTGGCCGATGATAAACTGTTGGTCAACATCGATGTTTATGGATCGAGGAACAATTAATAAGGAACATCATTGTACTAATTCTCAAGGGTCGGCGAATTGTTTCAAGCGCACGTAAAGAGCTTTGCCGCTTAATCAATTATATTATGTTGAGGAGCCATTTGTTAATAGCTGGCCTACACCAATATCATTACAACTCATTTTTGACAATATAAATATGAAAATAAGCAAGAAATAGTTTCAAAAATCGTACAAAAAAATGGTATAGCCAATATATGTCAACATTCTTGACTTTAATCTGACCCGTCTTACATTTATTTTTTTTATTAAACTTTACTTTTGCCAAAAATTGTTACAGTAATTAGTGTTAAGAAAATAAAATTAATTTAAAACAAAAGATTCATAACATTTACTTAAGAATGAGTGTTTTTTAAATTAATCTTGGATAGTTACAGCGAAAAGAGTTACCAACAGAAACTGAGAAAAGAAGGAATATAGAAATATATTATATATTAATATTATTCCGGCGAAATCTATGAATCCTATTCAAGGAATTATTTATAACGCTATGCCAGGAGGGAAGGTGATGGTGAAAGACCTCTTTCCATCACATCTTTGATAAAAAATAATTTATATGGGTCCATCACGGCGGCTCAAAATAAACCGCGTCGTCTTTTAGAGACTCCAAGCATTTCAAGTCAAGATATTGATGAATTCTTAATAATCATGACATTTTTTTAAATGGATTATTCTAAGAATAAAAATAGCTGTTCATGATAAACTTCATAATTATGGTCGATATTTGGATTTTATAACTAATCAATGTAACGCGTAAATGACACGTGCACTCGGAAATGTCTAGCCACAGAATGAGCTCTCACAGCACGTGTCACTCGTACGTTTCACACGGCTAGGTAAAGAAAGATACAAGAAATTATATTGTAAGTATTAAATAGATAATTCAGTCGTTTTGAAGCTCACCTTTCCAAGGTACGTACAAGATGCATTGTAATGAGAGAGTGATATGTTATCTCAGCTAAGAAACCGCCAAAGCAGCCCTGGACCTTTTAGAACACTTTATTAGTGATCTAGAATGCCGAACAGGTAATGGTTAGGTTAGGTTAGGTTGGGTTGGGTTGGGTTGGGTTCGGTTAGGTTAGGTTGGGTTGGGTTGGGTTGGGTTGGGTTGGGTTGGGTTGGGTTGGGTTGGGTTGGTTAGGCTAGGTTAGGTTAGGCTAGGTTAGGTTAGCTTAGGTTATGGTTAGGTTAGGTTAGGTTAGGTTAGGTTAGGTTAGGTTAGGTTAGCCGAGCAGGTAATGGTTAACAGTCTTTTGGTGATGAACCAAGCCAATAAAAGTCGACTGCAGTATCAGATCAACCGATGCAGTTTTGAAGGAGTGGACTACGAGTCCTCTACTACTTAACCCTTACAGACCCAGTGTACATTGAAATGTACAATAATTTGAACGTTGGTTTTGAAGGTTATTTTTCGTTTTATTATCACTGGGACCTTTTGAACATAATGGTGTATCAATCTGCCCCGGAGCGGAAAACCCAAAAATGAAAGTCGATAAACGAATAAGTTTTGATACTTTCGCTCCCTTTTCTTTCTTACTAGGGGACCTCTTGTCTGAAAAGGTCCTTCTAATGATGAAAGGATTGTTATTACTGAAGTTTAATGCTAGCTGTGGCTCGTTACACTGAAACCTTTAGGGAAGTGATGAGCGAATACTCAAACAAACCCCATCCTACCTGCCTGAACACAGTGAGGAGGGTAAAATCCGATACCAACAATGGTAGAAGATAAACATCCAATGTTAGATATGGCCAGGAAAAGAAAACCTTTTTACAAAAAAACGCATACCAGGATGCGCTGTATCACCGTGGTATGGATGTAAAAGGAGATTATGCACCCCATTTTAAGACTTCCATAGCCTCGACTACCATTTGAGATTCTAGTCTGGTAAATCCTTAGCGAGTGAGTGTCTCGTGGTTGGTAAATGATGATGATGAAATTGATAATATAAAATAAATACAAATAATTTTTTTACATGAAAAAAGCTGACACAAAAATGCGTTTAATTATACGTAAAATAAATCAACGAATTAAATGATGAAATTATAAAACTTTTCGAATAAATTTATGGAGCGAAAATAATTTAGCGATGAAATGAATTAGTTGTGGTGTTTCGTATTATTTTAAATAAAATTCGATCATAATAAATGTGTTTAGTTTATTTTTAAACAGCAAACATATAATTATTTTTTCGTGAAAATAGTCTATAAAATATATAGATATATAAAATATAAGGAAAACTATTATGATAGATTGAAAAGCATATAATTATAACGCTGCAACAAATAAACTACTCGTATAACAGAGATAAAGTATCCTGTTCTGATATATTTTATTTTTAAATAAAAAATCGCCAATTTCAAATAATATTTAATATACAAATACGTGAAAAAGTTATCCATTGCATAAAATATAATTTACTTTTAATTTAATGGTATAAGATGAGGCTGAAAAAACCTCTGCTAATTTTTTTTGATAATTTTAAAGCAGTTTATTTTGAATAATTGTTTAAAAAATAATGTTTAAAACGGTTCTGCATGATAGGAGAATGATTACAAATTTAGAGTTACCATCGTATTGGTTCGCGTTGGTCCGTAGCTGCCATCGCCAGGGCGGCAACTCTTTGTAATGTCCAATACCTCCCGCGGCTCCGACTTTCAATGAAATACTTCAAAGCTTGCACCACCTTTGATTATTTACTAAATAGATCGACCCTCTTCCTTGAGACAATATCTTGCACACACCGAGATTATTCATCGAGAGGCACACTCGGAAAGTTACAATTTGCCGCTTGCGAATTGCGTTTGTTTTTATCACCTTGACACAAACATCATCACATCCACAAAATAAATTTTAAAAAAAACACACATATATTCAAGGTGATATGTGATACAAATGTTATTTTTAACCCTCGCTATCACCGTGACCCGATCAATTAAAATTTCGTAGTCCGATCATAACTCATACATCCGTCAAATTAATAGCAAATACGCTAATGGTTTTTTAAGACTATTACGTACTGCGCACTGATTGATTAGCGAAAATTAATAAAATTATAAACATTAATAAACGTGTACGCGACATATATGACAAATGTTTATTTTTTTAAATATTAACACCATTATAAATGTGTATGGCGACGTGGATAATTTTTAATGTGGATTGAAGAAGCGTGACTGAATTAACATATTTGCATTTAATTTATTCCGATATGATTTCATATCGTGTTGAAACTCTCGATTTTCAAATAATAAAATTAGTTAAATATATTTAATTCTGATAATACGAAAAACGATATGAGAATTTTTTAATACATTCACAATCAAACACTTCTGAATTGACATAACATTTTTTGAACGTAATCGTTATGTTGATTGTAAAATTTAGTTATTACATATTTTGAAAGTGAAACAGAAGGGACTATAAAATATATTTAAAATACGATATTTTTAGGTGATAATTTAGTAATAAAAATCGATCGTATAAAAAGCAAGAAATACAATTTGTTTCCATATCATGAATACAAATATATTTCGAAAGCATGATTTATAAACTAAATTTATACTTAAACATTTTTGGTTAAGATATATATGTTTTTATACTAAAATTGATTACCTATATATTTACTACGTATTATTTTTTAAACGGTGATACGGTTTACTAAATAAAAGTAATAAAATTCATAGACGATTAAAAAGAACAACATTGTGGTATAGAAAATAGTGTAAAAAATGGAAAACCCAATAAATAAATTATACAAGATGCTATTCATACAAATGAATTATAATTAACAAAAAAATAATACTAGGGACAAGTCTAATGTGTTAATATCTAGAAAGCATTTTGTTTTTTATAACTGTCCAGTTTTGTTGAATTACTTATTATTAGAAAATCTATTTTTCTATTTCTTTAGATTTAGTTTCACAAGTTATTTACATATTTCTTGATATCCTGTTCCATACTCTTAGAAAATTGAAAACCCTCGTGAATTAAATAAACCATCTGTAGCTTTTGTGACATAAAATTATGTCATTTTTCGTCAATGAACCCCGGGACGTAACGCGTGAAATTAATAATACAAATAATTGTTGTTAACAAATTAAGTTTAAATGTGATTTAATTTAGATGTTCCTTACAGTCAATTTTTATTTATCTTAGACATCAGCCGGTTAAAAAAATAATAAATTTAATTGACTGGTTTGCAGATGTAAAAGATTAAAATTCAAATTATAAATATTTGTTAAAATCTTACAATTTAATTTAATTGTTAAACCACATATGAAAAGTACTTTAAATAAACCACAACTCAATGGTAGCATAAATAGATTAGAATAATATCATAAATGTTTTCAAATATTGTCAATTAAGGACGTACATAAAATATTGGCAATCGACTACTTTTAGAAATATGAATATTTCATATTAAGTTGAAATAAAAACAAAATATGATTTTCAGTATTTTATGTCACGAGTTTTTATTAAATAAAATAAGTTAATTAAATAAATAGGAAATTTATAATAAGAATAGTTGATCGTATGAAATATTACAGAAGAAAAATACGAGTACGTTTCCCTGGTTCATGATTTTATCATCTAATTGCAAGAACAAACGCGGATAATGCCGGCCACAGTGAAAGTTCCGTAATGAACCGCTCGATTAGAATACATTGCAGACATCTGATTCCATCGGCCATTTATCAAGCCATAGAATTAAAACCGTTTTGTAAACACGCGAAAAAAACGAGCTAATTGCCGGAAAAATTGATAGAATTTTCACCGACGCCATCAATTACGACTACCATAATTTATTATACGGATGCATTAGAAACATGTCATGTATACAAATGGATGAGGCAACGTTTAACAAATAACATTAGCGAAAATCAATTAACCGAGAGCACACGAAGATCGGCCATATTTTTTTTCTGACGGTCCGCTCGGTATCGGTACCGAGTGACTGAGTTTCTCACAGTAGGCGCCTTATATTTTAGCTGTCAGTCTGGAAGCGACCTGCCAAACTAATCCATTCCACTTTCATATCATGAACGTGAGAATATTCAGGTTAAACACATGTAGAGTTTCCTAGACATGGAAGATGGTTCGGCTCGATGACGTAAAGGTTAATTAATTTCTAAGTAGCCTGCTATAATACACTTGCATACACATTATGCTCTCAACAAGGATAGAACGGCCCAAAACTATATAATTATCAGAGAGATACGTACCCATTTGTGGGCCACTACAACGCCAAATTACATATAAATATAATTCAAGAAAAAAAAAGCCGCATGTTACATCATAATCATAAACAATAATTTATCGAAAAATCGTTGCGTAAATTTTAACATGGGAGATGTGCATGGGATACATCATATACATAAAAATTTTATAAAATCATTAATTCCAACGCATGAAATCAGCATGCGAATCAATTAACGTAGAATGATGACGTAGGCGAAATTAATTTATCAAACTATCCAACACACAAATCGAAAGGTATCGAAGAACCCCGATACATTATGCTAATATTATATTAAAGTGTGAGAATAGGATGATTCAACATAATTCATACAAAATTTTCAATTGATCTCAACGAACATGCATGATTTATACTAAAATGAAATAAATCAATTGCAATATGAATAATACTGAATTTAATAATCTGTCATCGTCTCCGTATAAAATTGTACGAACAAGCGAACGTTTAAATATCACTGTTTTCCCAGATGATGATTGATCGCACTGGGCTAACGATTATTAATGGAATATATTATTCCGAGTGTGTTTATGAAAATTTTAAATATTCAAAAAATTATTGAATATATCGAATTTAATTACCAAAAGCAATTTAGCGAAAGAAAAAAAATATTATCATGATATTGAGATCTCTCACTATTATTACACGTCAATCAATGTTAGCAGCGCGGACCGTTAAATATTGCAAATGTGACATCATACGAACATTGAGAAATACCCATTGATCCATAAACGTAGAATATTTATTAAACAAAAAAAAATACCAATAAATCAATAATTAAACATATTAATCGACGGTGTTGGCTAATTAAAATCATGACTACATGCAATGCCCGCTTGTAAATAATACAAATAAATTTTATTAACAACACACATGCATTTCAACTTTCATGACTAGTTTTTTGATCTCACCCAAACATATCAACGGTGATAATGGTTTTAATTTTGTTACGAATTTGTAGACAAGCGCCATAATAGAAAGATCGGCGGATAAGCGGCCCAGCATTAACACGTCACATTGCCAAGAAAAATGGTTTCATTAAAAATTGTATTTACGAATTCACACCGCGGCCGTATATCAAATATTTCATAAATGTAGAAACAGCCGACAAAGGATTTAATCGCCGCTAATGAACTTTACATGTTCTAATTAAATAGTACAAGCTAGGAAGTGTACACTTTACACGTACGGAGCGATTAAAGTGGGCCGGCCTCGCGGGTAATGGATTCCCATGGCGACCGCTCTAATGCCGATTTGATTAATCATATAATATTAAAATCAATAACAGAAGTATTGAAATTGAATTGGCAACGTTCAGTTTCAATATGTTGAATAAAAAATGGTAATTTGAATGATTATATTCGCTAATACAGATACACACAATGTTGAAACATAGATGAAAATGTCATTTATTGATATCATGCTTTTCAACGGTCAGTTGTATTTTGGTTGTCGATCAGATTACACACATTTCTTTTTAAAAAAATCATTTTTTTGCATCCTATTTCAAATAAATGACAAATATGCATTTTTTACGAAATTGCAGGCTATATGAATTTTAACAAATTAGTAATGCAACGACTGCTACAAAAAATGTGATATTTACCGTGACTATTTGGCAGTGTTAGAAATGGTTCCAACGATTTTGAGGTGGGATTTTTGACTTAAAGAATAAAACTCAAAGTGCGTGAAAGTGGAAAGTATCACAGTTCGAATTTGAAACAAATTGGACAACATTAGTCATACAAATAGCAGATACAGTCGGGTACTCTCGATCTAGAGTGCAAGATATTTAAAAATAACTGCCAAGGTTCATAAACGGAGTATGTAGATACCGCATCATTTGAGTAATGAAAGCAAATCTGTACGCATTGTATGAAGAATTATTAAAATTAGAAGAAAATGCAACAATTCTTCGACATGTTGTGACAGGGGATGACAAGTGGGTTATGTACTCGACCCAATGTCGCAAAAATAATGGCTTTCTTGAGGTCATGTACTACTGTTAACGTCGAAACTAAACGTTAGTATCAAAAAGGTCCTTTTGTCTGTATGGTGTTATTCAATTTTAAATATTTAAAAATGGTCTGACAATAATGGCATGTTAAAGCTATTAGACAGTATATTAAAGTTATTAGAAAAAAGAAAGACTAAACTATCGAGAGAGAATATATGATTTATAATTGATATAGTGATATATTTTATTAAAAAGTGCGTCACTTTCGTCGAGTACCTTTAATATTTTCAAAAAGAAGTAAATAACATTTAAAAATTGGAGAAAATAATATAAATAATATATTATAAGAGTTGTGTTTAATATATTTAATTAACAGTAAACAAAAATATTCATGTGAAAATTATCTATTACCACAAAAATGATGATTTTATTATTTATACATTTTTATGGTTAGAAAAAATAAAAACCAATAGAATAGATAAATTATTTATTTAATTGACGATGGATAACTGGCATGATTGAAAAACTCATAAAGTCTCAGTCATATAAAGGTCTAATAAAAATATTAGGATTCGGGACTATTAAGCTCACACTTACTCTTCCCCCTGGCGAGTGTCATAAAAAACCCAGAAATAATAGATTTTGCCTTACAGAATTAAACCAGATTTTATTACCTACAAGCTGTGATACTAGCTATATTAATATTTGACTATGTATTTGTATTCGTTGCCGATTTTTTTTATATAATGGAACACGCAATGATCCAATATTAAAAAAAATTGGACTTCAAATCACTTCATATGGAAAAATAATTTAACCTTTAAAATGAGTATAAACCTTTTATGGGTATTAAAGCTATAATGAACAACGTTCGGCAAATAGATTAATCCTACCGATGCTAGCATATGGCACTGAAAAATTATGATCTACACTCAAGCGATTAATGTTCTACAGGTAATCTTATCTGTCTGGGGGACCAAATGCTAATTGAGGAAATTCGCAGAGCTAAAATAGCATACGCTATAAAAGCAATCTAAATACTAAAATAGATTTTTGACATGACGAAGTTAGTTGGACTCGGCCCATCCTTTATTAAAGACTGTGGAGCATCAAAATTTAGCGCGAAGGCCTATTAGATAATGGACCACAGGTTCTTTATGGATCAGGCCTATAACCCCACATAATAAAAACAAAAATAAGAAAAACGATTTTCCTATTTTTGTCAATTATATAATTTTTACGCTTTGGAACGCGTGTATCTAGATATAAAGAGAATGGCGTACAAAGTTTATTAATATCTATATCTAAGATTTATAGATATTCGCTTAATTTGTTATTAAAAGTCGTAAATATAAATAAAACAGATATCTAGTCGTAGTACAAAAAAAAGATATTTCAAACGTGTTCAGTTTGTATTTAAACAGTATATTTTTTGAACGGCAAAATTTGAAATACATAGTCTAGGTATACATATTAAAATTGTCATTTTATCATGAAAATATAGAAAAAAATTATACTATGGTTTAAAAATCGTACTTTCAAACAAAAGGGACAAACAAAAAGCTGATGTTAATTGTAAATTAAGAAAATATATATTAAATAACAAAATAAACGATATTCATAATATAATGCCTATGATTTTACATCGAAAACACATGTGAGTAAAGAAAAAAAATTTAAATCTCTGAAATAATAGTTGCAATCGCTCAAAAATAATTATTTTATAAAAAAAAATATTAAACTAAACTGACAGAATGAATAATGTCAAATTGATGAAGCATCGAAATCGTCTGGTTGTTAACAACCATCTAATTTTTATTGTCGAGTGTCAATGATGGTCATTTAGTTTAGTCTACATTATCATTTTTTTCTTATTTTATAAAAAAAAGTTAGTGACAGATCAAATCGATTTATATCTGATCTAAGTCTCTTATCCTAAATACTCATAAGAAGCAATGTTATGAAGATAGCATTACTAGCAATAACAATTCATATGAACTACAATGATGTCGATCTACGCCATTCCATCTTCCATCCAAGTTCTTTGTTACACTGGACTAATTATAAAAAAAATCAAGCATCCAACCATCCCAATAACATTACAATAAGCGCTAAAACCATACTTTGAAAATATGATAAAATCGCGGAATTGCGCGCGCGCATCTAACATCATCATCAGCAGCCATCAGCCGGACCACCCCTCTTCAAAGAGCTTTCGCAGAAATGTCCGAGCGTCCACCACCCGCCAATCAAGCTTAAACTGCGCACCGACGCTTTTCTATTTGTGCGAATCGGCCGCGGCCCGGCGTATGAGCTTTAAATGAAATACTATGCGATCATAATTACATAGATCATCACAGATTGTATGATCTACACTGTAATCCGAGCCAATTACACACTGACCAACGTATTACAACACAGCCCGAGCGGGTAAATGCTGCGGGAGAAGATCGGGAGGCGGATCGGAGCTCAAAAAAAAATGAAGAAGAAAATAGGACTACGAAAAAAAAACCATTACAGCCAATAACATTATTTCGACGCCATATCACGCGCGGTTAATTTCAACATTTACATGTGTATCATTTATTATGCTGTTAAATTATATTAAATATATCACGAACTCAATTTTTATGTAATCCAATTTATTAACACGGCGCAGAAGACTTTCCATTAGATGGACGGGTGGAAAATTTTAAATTTGAATACTGCATACCGAACAAAAGCACCGGTTCACTATAAATGGCGACTGGCTAACGGATAGAGTTATATATTTTCTGGTTGAAATAATTTTAAGTCGCTGAAAATTATTTTTGATACGCTATTTGGGTCGGAAATAATATAACCCGGACGCATTTGTACGCTCGATATTTACAATCGTTATCCGGCAATTTCCGGTTTGCCAGTGTTGCCACACGCTGAAAGCTTTTGACATTTCTTGGGCTGAAAGATATGACAGTGGGGCACGGGGAAGAAGGGGCAGAGGGGTGCGGTAGTGGGGGCGCCGCCCTGTATTGATCCCCACTCGGCCTCCGCAGGCTGCCGCGCCTGCGCTCTGGTCACACGCTGCCGATAGTACAGCGAGGGCACAACATTTCCCTCGGATTCAATGAAAATACAACGAAACTATTATATAAAATCATTAATAAATAAACAAAAATTTAGATTTAGAATAGATTTTCATCAATCAAAATATAACTTACTCGAGAAAATGTTTGAAAGAAAATTCAAAACGTGTAAATTCGACATTCGTGTATAAACGGAAGTGTAAAATTATTCATTCTAATCTTTTGAAACTATTTAGTTTAAAATGAAGCACATATTAATATTTCTATCAACGACGATACGATAATCTCTTGTTAATTACCAGATTTTTTGATCAAACTGTTCTCCTCCATAGTGTTAGGAAAAGCTTTCATAGCTAGAAAGCCCTTTTAGCGGAAATACTGCCTGGCCTCATTTAGAATTAACTATGAACATAATCATGTTGTATCTTTAATCGTACGTTTAATGCAATATAGGGCATCTGATTAACTAAAAATAATACCCAATAATAACCAATTACCCAACGATTTCGATCATAACCATTGTCATGTCCCTTAATCATTAATCTCTTATGATTATGTTAACCGATCCATCGCGGCGGCTTATTAATAATTGAAAATAGACCCCGAGCATTTAAAGGAAAGCTAATGATGAATTCATCATCAATATCTTGACTTTTTTCAAAAAATTTATTATTCTAAGAATAAAAATAGGTATTCAAGATAAGCTTCATAATTTGGTCGATATTTTGAATTTTTAAACTAATTAATATGACGCATAAACTACAAGCGCACTCGGTGATGTCCCGCCGAAGAATGAGGATACGCCGCCGGTAGTCCGACCGACGAGTTCTTGCCGCACGTGTCAATTGCATGGTTTTACTTGCACTTGGCACATCGTACCAGATGCGAGCGAAAAAAACATCGCACCCGTAGCAACAGAAGCGAATATTGTTGTTTTTTTTTAATTGCTGACAATGGTTTTTTTTAGATAAATACAAAAAGTTTGTGACATGTAAGATTTATATTAAAAGAGTTATTCAAGAAAAATCAAAAACCTGGGGTCCCAAACCCCTTTGGCACGGCTAGGTTAATGACGTTTAACCTTCTAAAGAAATCTATGAATTCTTAATAAATCGAATCAGGGAATGTGAGTATCAGAGATCCCTGAAAGATCATTTGAAAATAGCTGTAATTCATCGTAAAAAAAATAAATTAAAAAAAATGATAATCAACTTAACACATTACATGCGGGAAGGGTATTTTTACATTTTGCGTGCTTTAGTGATTTTTATCGGAAAAGTTATATATCCACAATCTATTTCCATTAGTACATTACGTTACCTGACGTTTAAAGTTCGAGTGATGATGTTTTTCATAAAAAAATAACCATTTAGTCGAAGGACAAAGTATATACCGAAAGTTACATTCAAAGTTTTTTTAACATTCTAGACTGGGCCCGTAAAAATGCTCCATGGACGATGCTCGTGAAAATGTCATCTTTTCATATTTCCGACTGTGTATTTGGCTAAAAATTATACATTGTTTATGTTTTGATTGCCTTTTTTGTTTCGATGACATTTCAGTTCAAATTGTTCGGTGAAGTTAGTTTTTTTTCAAACTTTTCACTTGATTCAAAGTGTTTATATTAACTATTTGATGTATTTTTTGAATATACTGCTGCTCCTCGATTCGGTGAGTTTGATATTGAAAAAAATAATAAAATATATTCAATACTTGGAAAGTTGTGAAATTTCTTGCAAACTAATATATATAACGGGAAATTTGATTTTAATGTGTTAATCTAAAAAAAAATCAAGCTAGCCATTGTTTAGAGTGTTTTTATGTTGATCGACTCTAGATATGAAAAATATATAATCTACGCATTACATACATATCCTTAAAAAGGCTTGGAAATTTTATTTAAATGTTAAATAAATTATATTTTATTAAAAATATACAAAAATGTATTTCATCCATACGTAGCATCCGAAACACTGTGCGCCGACTGTGCACTTCCTTTCCGTAAACGATTCTACCATTTCGTCCGGCAGCTTTTCAGCACTCAATACCACAGCTGAAATTTTCACACAGCGCGAAAGCCTTCCTTTCAAGGCTTTCGCCATTAAAATATTAAAAATAATAAATCGCATCGCCTAATTATATACAGTGCTTGTCGGAGGGCCACGCGCACTGATCAAAAATGTAAGTATACCCGCTAAGATATTTTATTTGCGAGTAATTTTCATCAATTCATATCAATCATCGGACGAATCGTTGCGAATCGTGCGTAATAGTTGCGAAAAAATTTCCTCAGACGCTTATATCATCCTCGCCTTGGCTGGCGTTCTTGGGCGATGCCAAAAAAAATGTCACACAATGCGGCAAAACCGACGTCATGGAAATAGTTCTTTGACGCAGAAAAAAAGTGAATTTCTATGCTAAAATTTTGATATATCGATTTTTTTTGCAGCGTGCATATTTTTTATGCACTCGCGCGACACAATAGTCGCTCGTCGCAAAACAAAAAAATATGATATTTATAGACGATATTGATTTTCATTCATGAAAAGTGATAAAAAGTGAATGTGATTCTGTGATACCCGCCGATGCGTACATGAGAGAGCTTTCATTGAGCGACGAGCTTTCACGACCTACGTCAAACCGTACAACGAAATCCCATCGCATTTAATTGGAAATCGTTACATGTTTGCAAATAATCATTAATTAAAATATCAATAAACATAATTATTTAAAATGACGTATACCCGCACATATATATATTATATACGACCTTCAGACACGTATCGCAAATTGTATATTAAAGCTCGTGGCGTGAATACATTAGTGAGCTTTTGTCGCTTAACATGAAACTACACACACATACATCCTATAGAAGCGTACATCCATATGCATTTGTGACGTCATTCAGATAAATAAAAAAGTATCATCTGAGTCACATTTCGCCGTATCGATTAATTATTATTACGTATCCAGGAAAAAATAATATAAAATTACCTATGTATATATAGATATAAGGGTTATATTCCCTTGAAGCCTTGAAACAAATTAATGTTTGCGAAGTTCAAACATTCTTTTGTATTATTAGAAAAAATATATTCGGAGAATTATGGCGTTTTTGAACGCCATTATGTCCCTGGAGTAATTTTTCAGAATGTTTGATAATAATTCTGCGGGGATTTGTATTATTTACGTACGTTTTGAATAACTTAGTGGTTTTATTAATGCGTTTTTTTAATATTATGAACAATAGTGGTTCACATACCTTTTTCGTAATTTCAGGGCTGCCGAAGGGGGACTCGCTCCAGAATCCGCAGAAACAGGAGGCGATGGGGAGATCGTCGGGGGGCCGCGGACGCCTCAACAAATCGCAGCCCAGCGCAGACTGCAACAGACTCAGGCGCAAGTTGACGAGGCCTGCAAATCATTATTACACCATTTACGTATTATACCAATTTTATTTGACAAATCGATAATGTATGTTGCGTTACAAAACATTTCAGGTTGTGGATATTATGAAGACAAATGTTGAGAAGGTGTTAGAAAGAGATCAAAAATTATCAGAACTAGACGATAGAGCTAGTGAGTGGTTGATAGGTAGTCTCATTACCTACCAACCGTTCTCCAGCTTTAAATGGATTGTCGTAATTTTTTCAGATGCCCTACAGCAGGGCGCTTCACAGTTTGAGCAGCAGGCCGGAAAGTTAAAGAACAAATTTTGGTTGCAAAATTTAAAGGTAACGTATCGACGTTATAGCCATGTAGATAATATTGAACGTGTTTGGCCATGCGCCAGGTGTACGAAATGTTATACGATGTCACTTTGCATTATACAACGCACGTACACGACCCCATTTACTAATTTTTGACTATGTGATTTTTCTGTTAGATGATGATCATCATGGGTGTTATTGGCATTGTTATCCTGGGACTATTGTTCGGTAAGAAATGATCCAGAAATATTTTAGAAGCATCTATGTTGTCATATGTGGAGATCTAGCAACATTTGCTTCGCCTGTCATCTATCGCGCTTCATCTAATAACATTTGCATAATGATAGAATTTGACAAACATTCTGATTTAATACAATTTAAAATTAACACTAGATCCATTGCTAAATTAAAAAAAAATAAACATAGATCTCCCGTAAAAAACATATATTTTATATCAAATAATTTGGCATAGGATGTCTCTTATATTTAAAAAAAATGCCTAATAGATCATACTATCAATGAAATATCACTGTTTTATGAAATGCGATCAATTAAGCATTTAAAAAAAATATTTTTTACCATTATGCAAGTGTTATTCTATATTGAACCTAACTCTCGAAACAATCATCTGTTGTTTGTCCTGTTAGAAGCCTTCTTGTCTATGTAAGATCAATGTTAAAATAACTGTTGAAAAAATATATATATGTTGTTCTTGTATATGTCATATCAAATGACGTAATAATTGAATGATGTTTAGTACAAATGTTGTCTGTGTTTAGATGACAATTACATTAATTTCAAACTAAATTTGATTCACATATGTTTCAACAAATAAAATACATGTGACTAATTTAATTTGAAATAATTACGTGCATGATGGAGTATATGTCAAATTCAAAACTTACAAATATAACACTCTTACATATAAAATCAACGATTAAAATGAAATCAATCATCACTCATCTTCAATATTATCATACAGAACATATGTATCAAATAATTAAATCAAATATATACTCAACATGACTGTGATGAAACCCAGTACAAAAGTAACTAACAAATATGATACAGTAGACACTGACATAAAATCAATACATTTACAGAGAAAAAATTAAACATATAGTTGATGAATTAAAATTGCATGAATATGTGTAATTATCCCATGTTAAATACAGCATGTCCCTAATCAATTGGCATTAAAACGTTATTATTATTTTTTTATGTTTTTGTTTTACCATATTACAAACACCATGTGCCTTAATACGTACGTAAATAAACATAGTTAGAGCTAGTTAAGTGTATATCTAGGATGTCTAGAATTTAGATTGAACGTATAGATCGGTTATGAAACAATGTTTAAAAAAATAAGTTACTTTCGTACTCGGTTTCTCTCGTCGTCGGCTGCTGCTTTCGCTTATAAGATGATGCTGTAGCTTATGGTGCATTTCGTTATGTAATTAAAAATAATGAATGATGAGTGAAGATACGAGAGAAAAAAATATTTTCGGATAATTTATTCATCAGCGATGATGAAACGTTGCTCTCGATGATTGAAATATAAAGAAACAAAAAAGTATAATTGATTTTGCCCGTTCGGACGTTGTAGACAAATTAAAAATCGTGGCATTGAATTAAAACGGTTTTAATTTTTTTTTTGTATGGAAAAAAAATCAGAATTGTGTTGCTTGGGAAATTGGGATATATTTTTTGAATTTGGCGCCATAAGCACAAGCGTTCTCCTTGTTTTTTTTTTGTCTCCATCGCACTGCTCAACGCCTTTCAGGTGATAACATAAAACAAATGATGAATTAGTGCATTACCGGGGAATGCCGACGTTGGGTGGGGATAAGACAGAAGCTATTGAAAGCCCCGACGTTAGCATCACCGCAACAGTGGCTTCACCAGGCATGCTAGAGTGAGTATAACATAATGAATTTTTCAAAAACTGCGAAGAAATCGATTATCACAATTAAAAATGTCCAACTTGAGAGATCTTATTAACGGATAAGGCACCGGCCATTTAATTCCCACTAAAACAGATCCGTGAACACTGCATACAGATGCATTTACACATTTTAATCCTCTTCTGAATAGAACTCAAATTTATTTTAACATCTTTACAATATTCAACTATTTTATCTATCTCTCTATATTTAATTCCTTCAATCAAAAAATATAAAAAGCGGTAATATAATAAACAGAGGTGATGCATATCATTTGTTTATATATGATTAATATTAATGCATACAATGCATGTTTGATATGCATTTCCTCGTATATGTTAATTGCAAGTGTCGATATTAATATAAAGCCTGATAATATAATGTGTATGTATGTAAACATTAGATATAAAAATCTAGAAAAGTAAGCTTCTGTACTTTATTTACTGTGAATGAATGTTGTTAATTGATGTCAATATGTAAAATATTTGTTAATATTCTAATACATGCAATCGCCATGGTAAGTAAATGTCTTATGATTATTACATAAAAATATGAATACAATATATAAATACTTAGCAATTAATCAGAATATCAATTGCTGGGTAATATTTTAAATATTAATTTCTAATGTGTTCTTTTCGATTTTCAGGAAACTTCCTGTAGGTTAAAAACAGCGAAACTATGAATTCACCAATGTAACGACTACTCCAATGTTAAGTTTTAACGAATGATGTTCGTTTTTCGATTTCGATAAATGATGTTGAAAACAAAAAAAATATATTAATCCCGATTGATAATAATAAAATAATAATTAGAAAATAATATGTATATGTTGAATAAATGCATTTTTCTCAAACATTAGTTTAAAAAATCATATATTATTGCTTCCAATATATATAATAAATTATTTTTTAATCATAATAGTAGCATTTGAAGCTTTTTTTACTTATTTTGTTAGGGGTTGTAATGTAAAAAAAAAATGTTTACAATATTAAAATAAATATACATATATATTGATTCAATATTAATTGTTAAGATGTTCCAGTGATTTGAAATGTTGAATAATACATATAAAAGTTGCAATTATATAATATTTCGGCTCTTCCATGATAAATATATGAAAAAAAATAATATATTTTTGTGTATCATCATTACATTTGTCATGTTATTGTGATGAAATCACATTTATAATTTAAATAATTAAATGATTAGAGGATATCCTTTAGCTAGGAAATATATAAAGACTATTAGAAAGTTTTAAATTGTTAATATATAATTTATATTTATTTTATTAATAATGTTCTTGAAGCTTTGACTGTTGAATTTTAATTAATTTGCTAGCTAATACGAAACGTACAACGGAGTGGATGACACGAATCATGATTAATTTGCAAAATCATCCACACATCGTACTGAAAATTAGCAAACATCGACGTTCGTTATTAATAACGTCTACAATATTAAAATTAACAATTATCATTAAATACATATTGTATAAATACGTAAATTATAAGGCAATACTGGTTAAAATATCGTTTTTAGTATTTCATGTATTTTCAAAAAACACACTTTTTAATAAATTAACACATCTAGATGTTATGCTTTAAATATATAATAATATTTTGAAATTAATACATTAACAATAACAATGTTATTGCAAAATTATTGTTAATCAAAAAATATCTTAATCCTAAGCTCCTGTTTTATTATTTATTATTAATATTATAAGCATGTATTATTTATTAAAATAAATTCAAATACATCACTTAAAAATTATTTGTATTGTGACAAAGATGTAAGTCAAAAATCATAGCTTTCGGTGATATAATAGACATAGTCAATTATTATTTTGAGTAAATCACAACATTTCAAATAGCAAATATAATTTATTTCATATGTATGATTAAAGTATGTAGATAAAAAATATGAGCGAATAGTACTTTTGAAATGTATAGAGCGAAACGAAGTACAGTCAATTAACGATGTTGGCCGATTATAACGAAAATTTGTAAAATAAATAATTAGCTTTTAAATATGTGACATATTTTATTGTTTATTATTTTATTTTTTTGGTATATGTAAATATACTAAATATATTTACATATACCAAATATATTTAGTATATTTACATATACCAAATATATTTGGCCTAATATTTTGCTATATTGCATATCTTTACAATTATTAATGAAAAATAAGTTGTGTTACGTAGCCGTGGGTTCAAGTTATAAAAATGTAGATAAAGTTCTCTATTTAAAATCGTATATGTTATACTATATATGCGATATTAAGATATGTAATTATATATGACTCAATACAATGAACTCAAAATATTGTTTGTTTTGTTGAAAATAAAATACACTTTTATTGTGCTCTTTTCATTATATTATCCATTTTTAATTAATATTTATTGCCAAGCATTCGGTATGTAAGTCCATCGTATTTAACATCAGAAAGTCCTAAGTAGTATCATTTTTTTAAGAATTTTTTACTCATACTAGCCAGTTTTAGGGATAAATCTATTTTTAGAGATAAATCTATTTATAGGGATATATTTATTTATACCTTATTCCTTTTACTTTTTTCTGAGATAAATATAGTTTTGAGATAAAATAGAAATGTGCAAAGAACACACTAGACACTTTTTTATACAGTTTTAAAAATTAACATGGGTCACTAAAGAGAACAAATAATATATTGTTAAACGATTTATTCGCTATAACTTAATTCCCAGAAACAAAATATTTACGTATATATTTCTAATTCCGGTGTTCATTGATGCAAAATGATATAATTTTATATCCCAATATTCAATGACCAATGCATAGACAAATAGATTTGTATAGCTGTATATCAAGGAATGTATAAACAACTTGTTAAACAATAAACACAAAAGAGGATTACAGATTTCCCAATAATAAAAAAAATAGAATACCATAAAAAGCATCATTTGACGTAACGTAAGTATTTTTTTCTTAAATAGAATACATATGTAAGAATATTTTTTTATTATTAATAACATTTTTTAGAGGAACATATTACCGTGTAATAAAAAGAGTTGAGTGTTTGTATTTTTCAATATTACTTGTCAATGAATAAAATAGCTTACAACATTGCGATAAATAATAGAATGAAAATTCTGGAAAAATGACAAATTAATTATAAATATTTTAAATTCTAATCAAAATCATTTTAAAACACTATAATACTATAATAAATTAGCAAATAATAATAATAAATAAAAAAAATCTAAGTATAAAAAGGAGATTAGGCGTTTTTGTTTTAGTGTAAATGTCATTAACGCTGTTTTCGAATAAATAAATCGCACAACGATTTTTTCGCTTAAAATATGGTTAGCCTTAAACAATATGTGAAGAAAACTTAGATTTACAACAATATCGTTTACTTTGATGATCGTGAATATCATTGAAATATTACGATAATTCTGTCAAACAACCTTTTAATAAAAATGGTTGACACACTTGGTATAATATTTTTTCTATCTTTAAATTATTAAAACTGTCCATCTAAAGATTAATATATTTAAATAAAAACATTGTCATAGGTTTGATAGTATTAACCTATTCCACTCTGTCCACTTTTAGTCAAATCAATGAGTTACCCTCATTATATTTTTTTTTTTAAATTTAGTAAAAATGATATTCATTAGGAATATGAATAAGAAGCATCTTTAGGGTTTGATCTGATAGTTGTTTGCTAAAAAATCCTTTGGGCGAATACGTCCGGACTGCAAAGTAGAAAAGTTTGACAATTGAATATTTATTTATAGATATGTACAGTTATTTATATTAAAAATATCTATTTCTGCATATATTTTTAAATTCGCGGTGGTGATATCTCATTAAAAATATTGGAGTAATCGTCAATATATGTAAATGGTATAATAATTAAATCAATATTTTTCTAAATAATGACTATTACTAAAATTCATAATATAAATTAAACATAATAGAAAAAAATAAAAAATAGAATATGTACAAACGAAATACATAATAGGAAAAACTATCATAAGAAATAAAAGTCACAAAATATTATATAAAAAAATATAATAAAGACTAATGAACTTGGTGAACTAGACACAGAAGCGAACAAATCGTTATTTGGTTTTATATATTGAAATTAAAAGAGAAAAAAAGAGATTAGAAGAGACCAAGCAAGCTAAAGGCTGTTAAGAAGTATATTTTTTTTAAATTATTTGAGGCTAAGTTGGCAATAATTTTAATTAAATTGGGAAAGTAGTTAACTACATTGTCCGAGTTGTTAATTTTGTTATCTTTTCTTTTTTTTGTAGAAGGTAGAACAGTTTTGTTTAGTGGAATTCTATGTAAGGATTTGGAGTATATGAGGTCATAGTTAGAGAGGAAGTAAATGGATAAGTTTAGATTTATGAATTTGTGAAGGGTGTCGTAAATTAAAGTGGTCTATATTTTGTTACGGTCTTTGTGTATGTCTATGTTGCAAAAAAACCAAGGTGCGTTTGTAATTGTGCGTAATGTGATTATTTATTTTTCTCTGAATTTTGTTTATATGTGTAGGATGCGTTGAGCACCAAATCTGGGAAGAGTATAGAACTTAAAGACGAATGATGAAAAAGAAAGATAAAATAAATAATAATATAATAAATTTATGATTAAATATAGAAAATTCTGTATTATTATGTGTGTATAAATTTTTGCATGAAAATAACGATCAAAATTGTCATGAATAAATTAACCGAGCAATGTGCAATGCGGTTAATATGAATATTATTATAATGAATATTTACAAATGTGACAGACAGTGGTACCCGAGGTGTTAATGCATAAACTGGACCGTTTAGTTGGACGGTTGACGAGGGCGAGTGACGTATGCAGCTTGTTCATAACTCGAAGCAATGGGGAGATGCCACAGCCAGAAACATCTGGATGACGTTCAATTTGCCGATTGTAAATTGGCTCTTTGTGTTTAGTACTCTTAGTACTTAGTGAGTGAGAAGAGTAAAGTAGTAAAGCATACTGATCTTAGGCACATTGCTGCGATTTCGTTAATACGCACTCACACGCAGAGAGAGAAACACAGAGTGAGAGGAAAGTAAGTGCATTGTTCGTGATCCAACACTTACCATAGGTTTATATTATTAATTTTGAAACTATTTACACACAAGTGTAAAAATATTTATGAAAACGTTAAACATAAAATACAGTGTAAGTTAAATTTATATTTTTTAAACAACAACAAAAAAATACACAGTTTGAGAAGTTTGATATACAATAATATATGTTCATATTATAACATTTTTATTACGGTGCTGTTGGATTATGTGCGTAGGTCCGGAGTTAAACAAATTCCCTCTCGGCGTATCAAAACCATGACAGTGTCTTATTAAACTGAAACTTGTTTATGTTAATGCGAAAAAGTTTAACGGACAAGTCGGTAAGTGGTTGGTGAGCCGTGATTGACACCGTGACCCCCGCATGACCCCCGGGGTGGTTTGAAGATACCACTTTTATAATCGCTTTTTTCCGGATCAATTTAAATATTTATGCCGCATAACTTTATGACAGATTCGATATTGAAATAAGTGAAAATTGTATGGGAAACTTTTGGAGCACTGAATTTAGGCCGTCCACTCAGAGTGGTCACTGCAACACCTGTTTGCTGTAACAGGTGTGAAAAAAGCCGACAAAGATCCTAATTCTACAGAATCTCTTTCATCAGATACGCTTCCAATTATTTGGAAGTATACAAAATGTATACAAACTATTGAATATACCTCCATCTTTCGATTTATGCAATGGTTTTGCGGGATCTTACTAATAATTGATAACAAATTATGGTATTTATATCGCGAATATTTTTACTGTGCTAACATCAAATAATAGCCGAATATTAGTACGGTGACCATATTTTTGGGGGCAAAATTGGCGACAAGATTGGAAATATATGGAATAATTAAACTCACCAAACAACTGAGATTTAATGATATTATAATTGTTGTTCTTTGCTTTTCTTTTAACAAAGCTAAGATTGCTTTTACATTCTGCCTAGAAAGCACTTTACGACAAAATACCCTACTTAAATTACAACTTAACGACTAAAAAATAAATGGAGAACATGTGTACGTTCCGTATTTCTTAAAAATATCAGGGACAGCTGAAATACAGAATTATTCCAGGAAATATAGACTGGACGGTCACTGCAAAAATGGGGCGAATTCCGGTCAAATATGTGCATTCACGCGAAATTTGATGAACGTTGTTTTTTCCAAAAAAAAATCATAACTCTTTTGTTAATCAAGAGATTAAGCCGAAAAATGAACTACTCGAACTTCAACATTTACTGTATATTTAATAAAATAAATTATGTATTATTTATTTATTGAAGGGGTCACAAAACTTTTTGGAAACGGGCTGAATTAATTTTTTTATAAACATGAATTAATTTTGATAGTGTTTTTATAGTTCCGAATGTTGAAAAACGTAATAAATAAAAGAGATCAGTAACGTTATGACATCAGTAAAAATTTATTCATCAAAAATAAGGCTATGTAACTAACCTTATGATTATATTTGGAAAAAACAAAACGTTATAATATATACAGCAGATCAAAGCTTATAGTATCGGATGACAAAACATATAAAAGTTTAATAAATAAATTGTAAAAATGATGTTCATTTTACGGTAAATATTAAACATTAATCAATTGTTGACAAAACTCGACAATTTATAAACACACACTTCTTGTAAAAGAGCCATAAATATTTAGAATAAATGATTTTATATGCACTTGCCGCATTTGCCTAAAATCTCCTTAATATCTAGAAAAATATTGTTTATATTGCAACAACTATCAATTATAAAACAAAACAAAAAATTCTAAACGTTACAGCCAATAAAACGCTTAGTGTCGGTTAATGTGTGGAGTGCGCGCCCCGGACATACGCAAAAACGCTTTTGACGTGGAATCCACGCCCCCCCCGTAGATAATGTGTTAATAACTAAAAAAACAAGTTTTTTAAGGCAGTCAACTTTCGCTGAAATTTAATATTCGAAATATTTCTGCGCAATATAAAAATGTTTTTTTAAAGCATTTATAAAAAAAATCTAACAATCGATGTGTCCAGACCGATGATTTTATGAAATACAATAAATATCTATAACCTTAAAACAAATATCAAACTGTTTTATCTAACTTCATGATTGTTAATCAATATGAGAAATTCTTCAAGGAATCAACTCACAAAAAACAGATTTTTCATAAAATAAATTTTAAAATACACTTTTCCGGCCATTTATTATTTTTTGTTTATTTGCATTTTTTTCAATGATCATTTGTAGCAAAATACCTGACTTATCGAAAATTGTATTCAGTAAATAACAGCAAAAATTAAAAAGGTAATATATGTAATCGCCACTGATAAATCAACAACGAAAGGGTTTCCGGAAGATGTATATATTCGCGAAATTTATTGGGGCTCAAATTTAAACAAAATTTTCATTTAAATCTCAGTTCAATGACCTATTTTTTTATTTTCTTAAACCCACTTATTTATGAATTCCATAATTTTATGACATAAAAACGCAAATTAAAAGATGAGTGTACAAATATTATTCGTAATAAATCTAAGCACACGTGGTTAAAATATACCTCGATTATTTTCCGGTCGAGTTAATATGTTGAAACACTTTTGTCTTTTACAATTTATTTGGTCCGAGATTTCATCTGGCAGTGGTCGCGTGTCAAATGCAATCAGATTGAATTACACAGTGGCTCGGTATTATCCAATCGTTTTCGGCTAGAAAAAAGGTCCGGCAAAACAAAATGATTCTACACACTTGCCTGAAATGTGCCGATTGGAAATGTGATGGAATGCTTCTAAATTTATTTTTTTTGCCTGAGATATTTCAAAATTCTAGAAAACAACGCGTCGGATATTGGATCGCTGCCCGTTATTATATCCCAACGAGGATCTCGTCCGTTCGAATTCCTAAATAATGAGAGAATGCTCGCGAAACCACCGTCGATACATATAGAATCGATTTATGAACCCAATAAAATCGCCGGCCTGTGCTTCAGATCTTCAGGCGTAATTGAATCACATACTAAGGACTATATACTAGTTCATTTATGCGCAATTTCGATACTTGGGCATTACAATGCTACCTGATTCCGTTCGAGCAACAGTTGCCGACATCTCTGTTGCAGTCGAAGGAAATTCACGGATATCGCAAAAAATATATTTCACGATAAAATGCATACATGATTTTAAAATACACATTTTTTTTATTAAGTAATAAAAATCATTTACTCGCTATTGATTGAACACGACCAACCGCAATCATGCGGTTAACCGCAGCATTTAATACACTCGAAATGCGTTACATCACAATCATCCCGATGATTGACCACTACAAACGTTCATCGTCAAACATATTCCGAATTATATTAAATAATAAAATAAAATGCATCGTTTGCATGAATCGCCCCATCGCGTGATGGTTATCCGATCTGATTTGTTGTTGGACTAAACGTCTTGCAATTGTGCAACAACAAAGTGCATCTCCGCTATACATGCGGAGGTGTTACTGAAATACAACTTCTTTTATTGTCTGGCTAACTGCTGATTTTTCAATTTCGATACCCGCCGTATCCGTAATCAATTACGCTATGATATTGCTTTCAAATTGGGCTCCAATTGAAATATTGAAGAAAAATTATGATACGCCGCGAGAGAGCGTGTACCAATACCACCGCTGACTCCAAACGGTAACATTAAATTTAACTGCGCGGAACTAAACTAAATAAATTAGTACAGAATTATCGATCCACGTCCGTATATGAATGAAGACATATTTCTAAAGCCCGGCTCGAAAGCAAATAAGACACGTACAACGCATAAAGAACGCTTTTATTTTATAACCGTTTCAAACGTTGCCCGCAAAGATCATCGCTGATGACTGTGAAAGCAATATATTTATTTGTTTATAACGTTCGAGGTCATTTATAGTCATTATAAGATACCAATCAACGTCAATACGCATACTGCGAATTTAATAGAAAGGTTTTAGAGTACTGAGAAGTGAAAATAACGACTTTGTTTGAATCTGTAATTTTGCATTGAATAAATATTGACCATACTCATTTAAAAAATAAAAAATAGTAGTTTTTCAAATGGAAAGATCATTTTTTTTCTTATGATAATCTAAATATGAGTAGCTTATTAATGAAAAATTCATTAGGATTCAATAATTTGCGTTTTTAGTATAAACTCGAAAACACTCGCTTAAACTTGGATCGAGCTTTAACTCGCTTGATGATATGATCTATTATATTTTCAATATCTTTCATCTAAGTCAATTCATATTATACTGAATAAACTTTATTACACCGATAATAAGCACACATTTCTCTCGATTAATGGGGATTATTTTGCGCGGTTTGGAACCTAGGCAGTTTTAAATCCATCTAATAAATGAATCTATGAATAAGACTACAAAAAATAATTTCTATTGATATATAATCATCTTAAGGAATGAACCCTAAGTTCATCTGGAAAGAAAAGTTATTGTTTAAGCGAGAAAGAATAGCTGGAAGAGTTAAAAAAAGACACTCTAATTTTAATAACAGAATAAAGAAGTGACCTTGCATGAGGTGTTGCAAATGGGACTATGCAATTTTTACCAAAAACGGGGATAATTGTGAAAAATGTTATACACCTAACCAAGTATATAAACTCAACGACGATTTTACTAGAAGACAATGCCTAGCAGGACTTAATAATATCAAAAAAATATAAATTATTCACATTAAAATCAGTCATTTCTCGTCTGAGAAATTCGCGTCATCTGAAGGGGGTTTATAATGGTAAATAGTCCCCAAGCATTTCAAGCCAAGATATTGATGAATTCTTCAGCCATATCTTGATTTTTTTTTTAAAAAAACTAGATTATTCTAAGATTAAAAACAGTTATTCGTAAAGCATTTCATGATTTGGTCGATATTTAGATTTTTAACTAATCAATATGACGCGTAAATGATAAGCACACTCGGCGATGTTCTGCCGCAGACTGAGGACTCGCCGCCGACTTCCGCTCTTGCCGCACATGTCAATCGCACGGTTTCACTCGCACTCGTCACATCATACCAGATGCAAGCGAGAAAAAACATCGTGCCTGTGGCAACAGAAGCGAATATTGTTATGTTTATATTTTTTTTCGCAGTTTTCAGTTCGGCTCCCAGGCTCATAGCTGGCATCCTGACCCATATTTGAAGAGCTTATATAAGCTGGTGGACGACCGTCACAGTCTTGGCAACAGGGTTGGGACGAACGTGTCTCTGCTGGAGATCGCGTAGTGTCCTCAAGATGGCAAAGATCCGCCTCAGGATTAGAAGACCGCTTATGTATGTATGTATGAATTGTAGACGATAAATGACAATGATTATTTATTATAATTATTATTTAGACAAATATAAAATGTTGTGACATGTAAGCGTTAATAAAGATCCCAAATAAACCCCGTCGGCATTTTTGAGCATGCTCTATACGAACTATAACGAACAATGATTATTCAAAGATTTCACAAACCATCCATGTGTTATTAAATTCTCAATAGAATAAAGAAAAAATGACAAACAATTTTACATCGGTAACCTTCCATTACTTTCAAGATTTAAATTAATTTAGAACTTGATTTTAAATAGAAAAATATCAATTGTAAAATTGTAAAATATTCTTAATACAAAATCAACGAAATTTCCCGAAATAAAGCATAGGAAAATTTTGAATTTAAATACTAAATAAAACTAGCTAATCCTTTTTCATTGCTATAGTTGCTACAACCGTCCAAATTGCCATCAGGGCTACGTCACCATAATTCGCCCTGGGTAAAACTATTACTGAGCAGAGTATGCGAGACGGACATGGTTAAGCGCATTACATTTGTGACTATACCGATCGAATCGATTGTCTTTATGTCAAATCGATGGACAGCCATGAACGAGCCGTCGATCGTTGCCATTTTTAAAAACAAAAGTTTATGTCTCACAGAACAATATCCAGAGAGAAATCCGATTTCACGCGTGCAGATTAAACGGCGCGTCGAATGGCGTCGGACGCGACGCTCGCAAACACACGCGACGCTACCAGTGGTAGGCGATCGGCCGTGTGCCATATGGCTCACACCTTAATCATGTACTGCTGTAATTGCTGATTTATCAGCGATATATTTTACGATCTCGTTCGGGACGCACACCTGCACTTGTGCCGCTGGTGCCGCTCGGCCCATTGGGATCACAATACCAATTAAAATCAAAGATGTAACCTCGAGAAGCAGGCAGCGCTTATCAAACGATGGTACAAGAGTCGTTTAGTTTTACAAATTCTAAGAAAAAATGAATTAAATCATAAAATTTGAATAAATAATGCGCATTTATCTAAGTAATCGCCTTACTTATTGAATTTAAATTTTATTGGAGATATCCAGTCGTCATTGTTTTACCGCCTTTTTTTCATGGCAAACGATATTGGTGTGTGTGCTCGCGCATAATTCAATTTGTAACCGCATCCGCGCAATAAATAGCCGCTGAAACGTTAACGACGTTGTGTGGTGCGCACGCGCAAACAATGAAATATCATCACTCCTGCGTGTAATTTACTCGCTGCACTGATAAATGCATTAACTTAGTTGAATTTAAGTTGCGAAATAAAGATACATAATTGAGATAATCACGCGATCTGCGATCGGCGATATTTTATATTTATCGTGGCCGACTCGTTTCGCAACGGGCAACTTGCATACGTGCAACGCACGCTCGGCTATCATTCGCGAACCATGATAGATTTATCTAGGAGTATTACGATCATAGCACAGTTCGTCTATTTTAAATAAAAAAGATTCAACGAATAATATCGAATGTGGTGTTGGCAATTATAATAATTGCAAATCAATTGCTAATACACGTACAATGCATTAGACACTGTTTTTGCTGATATTGCGAGAATATTGATATTGATAGCAACAAAATAATTACATTTGGTTTAACAAGCAATGATACAGATCTAATCTTTAATATTTCTATGTAATAATAAGCGGCTTGATATGTATTCAATAATATTTTTTGTATTCAAATTGAACATTTAACAATAAATTAAATTGTAAGATTCCAAAATGCATAATTTTTATTTAGATTTTTTTTAAACATGGATCTTTAATAAAAAATCAAAGATTTTTGATTAATTCAAATATATAGCAGTAGTGCGAAAATACGTGCCGATTTGTATATTAATTTGTTAAGTGCAATAAAAATAAATAAATATTTTAAACAATATTGTTTTATTCAATATTGACCTTCGAAATATATTACAGTCAGTCATCTGATTAACAGCTTTGGAATTCTGCTATTATTTATTTGACTAGGATGGATGGATGGCATAACAGAAAGATTCTAGAGCGCCATTCACCCATTATATAAATTCGATAAAAATTCTAAAGATGCAAGTGGAATGAGACTCTCACACTTAAATTCCCCCCTTATTATTTTTTTTTAAATCACTTTAGTTGGTTTAAAATTTATATTATTTATTTATAATTATTTATTCAACGAAGGATAGGTGGCAATAAAATAATTAATTCTAGAGCGCCAAACTACCTGCGTAAATATTTTTTTTATTATCATGCGGAGGTAATAGATCCACTTACATACCCCCAGGCGAGTGTTAATAAGAATTCCCTTAATTAATAGTATTTGTCGGACACCTATCCGACTACTAACTTAGCTCAGTTGCGGCTAACTTACACTATCGAAATAATATGCATGTTAACTACAAGCCATAACAATGGTTGTTATAAAAAATATTAAGTGAATAGGCCTTCGTATGTTTTTTGTGTTCAAAACTGCTGTACAACAGGAAAACAATAAAAAATTCGAAAAACCAAGATCCGGCAAATAAATATCTAACAATAACTCCTATTCAAAGTTCCTAGTTTTTTTGATAATGATATTGCGAAATAAAATTGCGAAAATGCTCGCGTTGTCAAATTCTGGACTAATCTGTCTAATTGTTAACAACGAACATCTTCATTAATCGTTTCATTCTTTGACAGCAGTTTCAAATAAACTAACTCTTTGAAATCCCCCTATGCACGAAATCAACGAAAAATTCCCAGATGGAAATCCCTTAAGCCATTTTCTGCATATTTATTCGGCATCATAGTAATAGGGAATTTTAAATATTCGCCAAAAAAATGGCGAATATGAGTTTGATTTCTTTACATGTTGAGAGCTTTTTTCGAAACTCGTACAAGTGCTTTGCTAAGTTTGCTCTACTGAACAATGGTTATTCCAAAAGTGCAAAGGAAGAAATAATGCAAACTTGCAAGCCATTTTTTCATTATATTTTTTTAATTGATTCAAAAACTGTATGCAATGTTGAAACTATAGCTTGAGAAAATCAAATCCATATTTCAAACATCAATACAATCATAGTGCATTTTCTTTTAATAACCAATTAGAAAAGTTATATAACTATCCCTGAGATGTTGCGCATATAAAATAAAGCACGACTATCAAACATTTACCTAAACTTACGGTTCTACAGTTCTTTGTATACAATAGATAATCTATAATGTGGAAGACAAGAAAAGTGGAGAAAAACGGCTGACATTAAAATCTATCTAAACCAAATAAAAAACAGACTGTAGCCTCGTACTAGCTCTTAAAACCGATAAGTCAAGAAAAAACTAGAGAGGGATCGTCCCAATTAAAATTATTTACGATTTAGATTTTAAAATATTAGCTGCAATAGAACAAGAGTAATGTTAGAAGAAATTTTGACCCAATCATTTCCAAAAGATGAAATATCTATGTTAATTAAAAAAAAAACTTTTAAACAATACAAATAAAATATGGAAAATAAATATGAAGTCTTGACTGTAATCATGGTACAATTTACCTAAAAGATCCAATTCGAAACTGACGAGTTTTAAATCACTTTATTGTAAATATTTTAAAGAAACTTCTTTATAAAAAAAAATTGAAAGCATCCTGTTGAGTTGATGAACCGTAATAAAAATATAAAAATAATAGATATTATTATTTTATAATAATAGATGATGATCAATTATGTATTATTATTTCCAAAATAGTGTAGGTTTTAGAAAAATTACAAAGCTAGTAATATAACAGAGAATAATATATTTGTATAAATAACCGGTTGAGTATATACTAAAGCTTCTGTTATAAACATATCCGGAATCCTGTTGAATTTTAATTATCAAATATTTAATATATGTCATTTAGATTAATACGATTGTTATTTGACGTAAAATATGATTTTCTATCAAACACCACCCGCAGTATTTATTACACGGCCATTAATGTTATTAATTGAATAAAAGTGAGCACGCATGCTCGCGTGATAATATGAGCTCATATATCATATAGTGTGTTACAAGGAAAACATTTCGTATTTTTTAAACATAACTAGCGCATTATACACGTATTTGTCACAATTTATTTTTAATTTGACTAGCCGCCGCCGTGGCATTATAATAATTTAATATTATTATGATAGGAAAGACGAAACTTTATTAGGATGTTCCACCGCCCCGCAGAGATGTGTGAAACGATTATGACTCTTAACGTCACGCTGCGAGTCGATTAAGGCGATTATGCAAATAACAAACTGATTTCAGGATGTTCAATATATATTTTTTTATCTGAATCTCCGTATCTTGCCATATCCTCCGCAATATAAACGACTCGCGTCTAATATTAATATACATTGGTTGAATAGATAATACAAATGTGGAGCAAGTAATTTACATAATGTACAAAGTTAATTCTGACCACTGAGAGTGGTTTATAAATCGACAGCCGGTGCAAAATGCATTATTGCCATATACCTGGCCGATAAATCAATTCTATTGCTTTTATACACATTATTGTAAGGAGAAAACAATTTAATTTTGATAAAACAGATAAATTACAATGGCACTTTGAATGTAGCGCGAGACGGGCAAGTGTTAATCATTCTGGATATCAGATCGAATGGAAAGTCCTTTCGCGATCATGACATAACACCAAGAAAATCAAGGTTTAAAATAAAAAAATAACGAAAAATGACAGTTAATTAATTGTTTTTGATTCAATTATTAAAAATTTAATCAAAATATAATCACATTGAATCAATATATTTGTTTATTACATTATAGTAGTATACTAAATTATCCTATTGCACGATGGATATGTTTCAGATGCTACAGTGTAAAATAAGACAGGGTTGGAATATAAACATATAAATCCGATTACATATAACTAAATGTTAATTTAATAAGCGACACGTAACAATATTTTTATTGATAAATCATTTTTGTATTACATTTAAAAAATTTTTGCTTCTGTTGCCACGAACGCGATGTTTTTTCTCTCTCGCATTCGGTACGATGTGCCAAGTGCAAGTGAAACGTACTGGTTGCGCAATATCGCTGTGCGCAAGGTCATTTACGCGTCATAATAATTAGTTAATAAATCGAACATATTGACCTAATTATTATTATTCTTGGAAAAATCCATTTTAAAAAAATGGCAAGATATTGATAAAAGATTCAACTTAAATGCTTAGTCTCTAAAAGTTTTTGGTGGTAAAATTAAAAAATAAAATCCACATTATATAAATTTATATTTAGAATACAAAATTTTAAAAGGTTGGATAAGTATGAAGGTAAAAAAAATATACCCTAAATATTATGTGAAAATTTCAAAAGAAAAAAAAATAATTTCAGGAAAGCTTTGAGTAGTAATCGGACAGAGTTTTACTAGAAATTGTGAATGAAATTTTTATTATCATAAAGAATCGCAATTTATTTTCGATTATCGCTTAAAAAAACGTGCAAAAAAGTTTTTGCACGTTTTGCAAAAGAGTGGTTTGAAATAAACTCAAAATATCAATTTCCTAATTTCAGAAATTGTTTTTAATTTGTAGATAAATAAAATATTTTAATAAAAAATACGCGCACAGTTACATTTTTTTAAATACATTGATTATTTGTTTTATTACTACAAATTTAGCCTAGTCATTGGCTTGCTACTATCACTACTAAGAAATAACACGGATTTTTTTTATAAATATGTATTTTGATTCAACTATTGTTGTTTGAAAAAATTATAGCACATACGTGCAAAAGCTATTTGTATAATTATTTTCCTATTATAATATTATTTTGTTGAGGAATAATATTAATATTTATCATTTATTTAAAAATATAATTAAAATATATAAAAAAAGCACAAAAATGGCATTACATTAGACTTAAGGTGTTCAAATAATAATTATTATACACAGATTTATGTCGATGAAAATATTTGTATCTCTTGGGATTAATGATTTTCTTATACGGCAGTTGCAAATAGTTCATTGTTAAAGAAAAATGTAGAATTTCCTGCATACGAAAAAAAGTACAATACGATCTTCCATCTTAGCAACCAAGTTGATAAAACCAGTTATCGTATGATCCCTTGCAGTTAGCCAACAATATTTAATTGAATGACAATAAGAAGGCTCCGTGTGTCACCGGTTTGGTCCATAGTGGGCATTAGATTTTGTAAGATGGCATGAATCTACGTTTGAATAAAAAATAATTGTATATTTTCTAAATCAGACTCCATTGAGGCAATGCCCGATCGCAAGTTGCGATCTCACCAAATAAGCTCCCTGTTTAATTAAACCCGTCGCGTAAGCTCTGTGTAGTTTTCCACAAATACACTATTCACCGCTGGAGTTGACCCCTTCCACCTTTGTTAATCCCCCCCTTCGCTTCTTCGCTGACTGGTGCGATTCAATTCCAAACACAATACCGTATTTACTCGGTTATATTTAAATTGGTCATTTTCGTGCCGGGTAAATCTCGTCTTGAAAATCGGACAACTTTATTCAGTGTGGCCGCGGTGTGTTCGCGCACTCGGCCCAGCTTCTACGAGCTCATAAATATTTCATTGGTGCAACTTAACTAGGTGCTCGCTGCAGTATGGGGACACCCAATTATGTAAGCGCAATGTAAAAATGGACACACTGCCATCTATCCTCGGAACACTGGAGCAAATGGCGTTAATTAAAACTTCAAGCCGTGGCACAGAGTGGCCAAACCTTTTATATGGAGAAGCAACCTATCGAAAAAAAATACAAGAGATACACAAAACACTTCCATTATGCTTCAGAGATTCCTTCCTCATTTTAAAAAAATAATTAATATTTTTTAACATGGTGCATAATTAAATGCTTCGATAAAAATTAACATTGGATCTGGATCTGATTAAACACACTAGACTTGACCATCTATCCTAAGTGGCTATAGGCATAAATCTATCTGACATAGCGTCAAGATTATGTATGAAATGTTTACGTAACTTATATTAATATGTACGAGTACATCTATATAAATAAAATATAAAAGATTGTATATTTCAAGCAATTTTTACATACATACTTAATTTAAGTTGATATATATATATAACTCAAATATCTGAGTAGTGTGATTTTTAATAAATTTACTTTAAACGATCCTCACCCTATCCCAAGTTTTTGTATATCACATGTACAAAATTGTATCGCTTGAATCCGGTACGATATGCCAAATGCAAGTGAAATGTACGAGTGGCAAGTGCTGCGAGAGCTCAGTCTGCGGCGAGACATCGCCGAGTGCGCGTATCATTTAAGCGTCATATTGATTAATTAAAAAGTTCAAAATATCGAACAAGTAATGAAGCATATCATGAATAACTATTTTATTCTTAAAATACTATTTTTTTTTTTAAAAAAAAAGTCAAAAAACTTATGAAGAATTTATCTTTAATATATTGTTTTTGTTCCTAACATCATTAACCGCTACAGGATTAATGGCTTAGTATGTAAAATATGGACTATGTATTCTAATGACGAAAATTTAATAAGGGTCACTAGAATTGTGAATAACTTCTACATCTTAATGATATCAAAAGTTAAATAATATTTTATTCTAATGTAATAGGATTTTTTTTAAATTATGTGTTCTGAAAAAACTAGGTCTATCATGAAGGGATTTTCGAACACCTAGCAATAGAAAGAGAGGTTGGTGAATCATTTGAAAAGACTGTCAGGAACATTCTGAAAGATTTCTAAACGACAAAACGACGACTTTAGTGACAAAAAATATTAAAAACAAGTGTTTTAATGTGAGAATTCTACATTAAAATAATAAAATAAATACATGATGTTTAGTATTTTTTTTTTCTAATATTTGATATAAATATATTCTTTGCTCGAGGACCACCGGTTAGACACATGCGCACTATTGAGAGCTTCCACTCTCATCTCTGTTGCACTCATTGCGGCCTATCATATTTATTCATCTGACTGTTCGCGTTTATGTGACCGTTTTTGTACTAAAGATTATATCGTCGTTTGGTCTGAAAATGAAACTGGCCGGAGGTCGCATAAGTTTGTCGCCGCGGTCCAAGTGAGCCCCGATACACGACGCGGGATAAACTTGTAGCCCGTCGACTCTACCTACATGAAGCAGTTCAATAACTTAATTTGGATCTGACAGTTGTCGTAGCGGCCTGACTCAATATAGTCCAACGTGAACACACGCAGATTATCATAATATTAATAATATGTGGAATATCACATGCGCAAATACGATTTAGTCATAAAACTTGTTACGCAAGTCTAACTTAATTTTCAATATATTCGCAAGGATTTCGTTTTCATTTCTTCGTATGTTTTTTTATATCATACTGGAGCAGTGTCGGTATGCCCTGGTCCAGCCCAGCATGACTTCGTTTATGGAATAAATAAAGACAACGTTATACGCATGTACGGCGACGTGTTTACATAAATCAAGGCGTTGTAAAAAATGTGTTTAAAAGCTCTGTAACACGCGGTAAAATTTGCAATGTTCAACAGCTTCATACGGCACTCTGTTAATAAATGAAGAAACATGGACAGAGGAGGATATCAATATTTTTTAAACGCAACGGATACACGCGATATTCGTTTTTAAGCCCTCGAGCTAATTTTTATGAATCGCTTGTATATTTTTTTAAGTACATAATTTCGGATTTTTTTTGCAATATAACATTGTTGAATTTGCAAATTAAATATATTATTTATTTAAAAATAATATCTGTTTTTTATAAATACAACAATATGGATCAGTATCGATTTATTTTGTTCTTTTTTAATATGAATAACAAAAAAATAGTTATCAAAAAGAAAACTTGTAATTTCGGTCCTCAGATTTTTTTTAATAAATGTGTCATTACTAAGATTTTCTAGCAATAGATGATTTTTGTAAGTCCTATGCATAAAAATATTTTTACATAACATCACAAATTATATTTGAAACGCTAAATCTACACTATTGTTTTTTAAACGCATTTTCCGTGCAATATAATATTGTTTGTTTAAGTTCAGTTTGTGTCCGGACACGAAACATCATTGTATGTTATTATTTTTTTGAGTTGTTCATCAGCTTTTATAAATTTTATTTTATTATAAAGGGTAAATGTCAAAGCTCGACAGCAAAAAAAAACCCTGATAAACTTTGCCAATGACACAAAAATAGTCAACTAGATTTATGGACTGGTGCTGGCTGAAAATAGATGTTGATTTGGATTTCAACGATTTAAATCTTGCAATAGGAAATTACAAGACGCCTCTAAATAAGGAAAACCTTCAAAATTCGACGACGACACGCTGAAACCTCTAAATAAATTCTCTTCTTCTCAAACTATAGAAGAATTTCTACAAACATTTGCAAAATTCAATATTGAAAATACATGAATATATAAAAACTTAGAAAAGTAAGCGAAATGGGTATTTGAGATAAACAGATCGGCCGAATAATGGAAGGACGCCTGGATATTTTTGTTTACCAGTAAAAGATCTCAACTTTCAGTAAATTGCAAACGGAAAAGAGAAATGAATAGTTTACAATATTCTACGAGATGAAAACACAATCGCTTTCTAAGATACAAACAACAGTTTCAACCCCAAAGCTGAAACACTTCAGAAGGTTATTTTATGCATTTTTTTGAAACGTAAATGCTGTTATTCGCAATGGATTACCAAAACCAGTAGTAGTGAATTGTCGACAATTAGATATATTGAGTCAGAAACTAAAAGAAAAACATCCGAATTTATCCAATAAAAAAATATTCTTCATCAAGACAATGTACCACAAAACTAAAATCAGCGATAAAAAATTAAACAACTGAATTACAATAAATAAAACTTTAAGATTTTTACATATTTAGATCATTAGAACATTCATAGAGTAATAAAAAAAAAATTGGTTCAGTCTTGATATCAATTTTGCGTCAAAGCCTTATAATGATTTTTTTTTTGTTATGGATACTACTTAAGAAATGAACATTTTGAAGAAGAGTGACGCTGGTTAACAGAGGGATGGGGTGAAGGCTGATGACCTTCATTTCCCAAAAAAACGAAATGTCAAAATATGAGCTAGAACGCAGGCAGCTGGTAAAATAGCTCTTCAGTATAACAAAATATTACGGTGCAGGAAACCACTGCACTATATATTCCCATGAAAACCATGTCCATGGTCTTCCATAAGTGGAACCATGCACATGGTCACGTTCTTCAAAAATTAAGGAAATTGGATTATTAGTTTTTATTAAAAAAAATATATAAGAATGAATATAATGATATTTAATCCCTTCACCGACCTAAAAAATATCAATGTGATCACGTGCACAATGCAAGTTCTTACACAGAAGTTATCCAACAATATTACTAAGTTAAATTATTTTCAGAACTATTTTATGGATCATTTAAGTCAAAATTTCGTGCAAAAACATGAATAAAACACAAATATTTTATTGACAATTACGTTTGCCAGCAACAGAACTGTCACGGACAGCCACCGACGTCACACGGCGTCATCACATTGTTGACCTTTGTCAACACGGCGTTATCGGCCCGGGTCCAGCTGGCGTCGGAGCAACAGTAATCGGCCAAAAGTCGTGCCAATTGTATCGCGGCAATCACTTTTACATAAGCCCAGCACTCACCGTTCTATTACGGACGAGATAATGCCAATATCCACCTATCATTTCACACGGCTGCCTTGTAATTTTATTACGATGCAGCCGGCGAGATATGCCAGTTTATCCGTTTATTTAATAGTGCGAATTATTGCACATTGCTCTCGATAAGCGAAAATCTAATTTTTATCCATCTCGAAAGAGGTACAACAGATAGATTCGAAAATGTTATAAATACGACACGAAACTAGTCTTGATTTAAATTGGGAACGCTCAAATTATAATTCCAAGAATGTAAATATGTATATATTAATATATGAAAGTATTAAGAGTATGCTACAAAAAACAATTTGCGAAATCAATTACCTTGGCCGAATAAATCAATCGAGTGTTAAAATTTCTTAGAATATTAGGGTTAATTATAATATTCTAATTACAGCGACTCTAATAATATGCAATATATTTTTTTTTTTAAGATCCAATGAAGTATATTATTCTATAATAGTAAAGAAGCCTGGGGTAACGCTATCGTATTCGCGTGCGTAAAACTACATAACGCAAAACTCCATAACGTAATGCCGCCAGCGACAATAGGACATTACTATTTCATAAATTTTGATGAACGAACGCTGTACAGCACAAGCGCATATTTATATATTATTTAAAAAATAATTAATAATAATTATTAATTAAAAAATATAAAAATGATTTTCAATTAAGTTTTCTCTGGTGTTGATCCACGCATAGACAAAAGATAGCGATGCCTTCCAAAATTTAATTATCAATTTCGCAATGTTAATTTATTCTGTTGCATGAAGTATTGAATTCGCTCCGGTCACGAGGTAAATGTCAAAATTTGAACGATACATCAAAAATCGATCTCACGTCCATTTTCAATTACCATCGTCCGATTTCCAAGTTGGGGTCAAAAAATTTTGAAATTGATATGTCAATTAGGTCCCGGTGAAAGTACACCGGGATAGTTTTTACCGGCAAAGGTCACAGCGCGGATCATTTATAAATTTTTCATACTGAGGCTGACAGCTCTATCAGCAAATAGATACTGAACGATTTAAACTCAACATTATACAATCGTTTACGAGAGCAAAATTTTTTTTAAACAATTTTTTCATCGTCAAATATTGGCATTTACATGATAAAGCGATTTTACGGTCTATTTATATGATACAGATATAGCAATTATTTACATTAAACTTAGCATTAATTAGCGAGTAATAAAAATAAAAATATTATATATATGTAATCTGTGAAAGATCATAAGAAAATAATTAAATCTAATAATATAAAATATTTTAAATATATTTTAAACAAATTTACATTATCGAACAAATCACAAGTTCACGACCACGCAAACTATTTTTACATATAAATTCTAAATATATATCTGCGGGTGCCAATAATTAGCAGACTCCAAAGATTTGTTTGCCATAAAAATATTACATTATTTGATTTCTCCTCTCGATGTACACATTACTACTTATATCGCACGATAATTTAACTGGCACTTAGCCGAATGCTTCCGACATTGTAAGTCACTTCGATAATATTAAATATGATTTCATAAAATACTGACACTCGGTCCAAATGCATTTAAATGCAGTATATAACGTCTCGTTAATGTTATTTATTCGAGATAAACTGAAGCAGGCGTCGGTAACCGTTTGCATACTAAAAAAATGTATTATGAAATAATATAAAACTAGTAAATCGAGCATAGTGTTTCTGTCAAAAATATTTACTAGCAAATATCGCCAACAGATAATAACATGATATTTAACACGTATCATTTGACAGATTCAACGTATATTTGTCAGCTGAATAATAAATCTCTACGGCTTGTTTCACATCGTTAACAACACCATAATCAATCATCAGCGTTATGAAGTACTGCTCTGTGCGCTGATTACATTTGCCGTTTTTTTTCTGCACTGCAATAGTGAAAGTTTAGCAAGATATAATTTACATTCAGGGATAAATCGAGTCCCTTCTCCGAAAAAAAACTCTTTTGGAACCTAAAGAAGCTAATCATTATAATTTATTATTCAGTAATAGTCATTTTGCATACAAATGCTGTGGATGCTGCGGTGAAAGTAACGCATAAAAATGAATAATTAGTATATAATTATTGCACTCGTATACAAGAACTATTAAAACAAGTTCAGTGTAAATGATTTTTCTCAATTATTATAATTTGGAAATATTACGCGAAAAATTTGAATGATTAATGTTTTCTGACCCATTCAGAATAATCGTCAATTTTACAAACTTTTACTATGTATAAGAATTATTTTCATATTTTATCTGCAAATATATTTTTATAACAAAATTAATGTCACTATGTTGAAATTATTATGCTGTCTAGTTATATGGTAATACATATAGTTAACGATACATCACTTAAGATTACAATAAATTTATTACTGCTATAAAAATAACCTGTTATTAAAAGTACAATTTTGTGTTTGGAAGGGTGGAGACTAGCGACGATAAGTACGTGAAGAATGGAAAATTAAAGCTATATATCATAACTTAAAAATGTAAATTAACTCACCAAATTATTAGAAAAATATATAAAAAATATTAAGAAAATTTTGTATATACTCAAATATATAACATTATACACATAAAATAATTTAAAATATCATCATCATCATAGGCGCAACAGCCCTATTGTAGAATCCTGGCCTCATCTAAGACCCTTTTCCATTTTATCCGGTCTGCCGCTACGTCGCTCCTTCTTCCGGTTAGTGTCAATGATGCAGTCTCCCTCTGAACATAATCCATGCACCTCAGTCTTGTTCTTCTTTTCCTCAGGAATAGGGACAGGAAGGCTTGTTAACCATAAGCCTTTTCGGAGGCTGACTGTTCCAAGTCTTTGACACGTGACTGGCCCACCGGAGTATGGCCCCTCTGACGACAGCTGAGATCGGTATAACCTTGTATAGTCGGTACAACTCCTTGTTGCTTCGGATACGTTATTTCCCGTCGTCTCAGAATCCTCCTCTCCAGGATATCCAGTTGTTGCTCATCTTATTTGTCAAAGCATTCAGATCCGTATGTTAGGAAGGACCTGATAAGGGTCATGTAGAGCTGGTATTATTTGGGAAGAATCTCAACCGATAAGCTTTTGAAGTCCAAAATAGCACCGGTTTTCCAGGATTGTTCTTCTTCATACCTCCTAATTGGTTTTGTAAAGGATGTGGAAGGATTCGTGACTCGGACCATGGCGAGCCTTTACTCTCGGCCGGTGGACGAAATTCAAACACAGTTTATAAAGTTAAACACAACGACACATTTATTAAATAGAAAGAATTGTTACGCAGCAGCAGTCGGAGTTACAGAAGTAAAGCACGTGATCGTGCGACACGTCCTGGTGCGCTCTATGTCACGCGATCTCTGACAATGACGGCACTCCTGGCGGTCGAGAGTCCAGAGTGTCGGTAGAGGCACCCTTCCTTGATGATCCTCGACGAGGGGCCGGCTGGGGGCTCGGAGTCACTCGACGTAGCATGCCGGTCTGCGGTCCCAAGTCGTGGATGCTGAGGAGGAGTCTGCGAACAACTTAGTCGGTTGTTGGTTAGCTGATCTGGTTGGCTGCGATGATTATAAGCGGTGTCGGGAATAAATTGCCATACAAAGGACGAGATGAGAGTCTTCAGAATCGTCGCTGGCGAAATGTACCTGGGAGGCGTGTTTCTGCAACTGCGGGCGGGGGTCTGCGCGGGGGAAGCGTGGTAGATTTCTGGAGACGCCGCGTATGTTGCCAAGGCACAACACGACGTTGGTCCAAACACGTGGAATAACCACCACAGTTTCATTGTTATTTGTAATAATTGAAGCGAGATATGTGAATTCCTGGACGACCTTTAAGCTGTACTCTTCGACTCTTGGGGGTTCAAGGATTCGTCATTGGCATATGTGCATATATTTTGTCTTGATCTCGTTGATCCTTAGTCCCATACCAGTTGCTGCACTCATTATTCGTTGACTTGTATCATTGAGAGCCTCCCGAGATCTGGCCACAATGTCTATTTCATCCGCATAGACAAGAAGTTGCACCGATTTATTAAGAATGGTGTCAGTTATTTCCAATCCGGAATCTCTTATTACACCTTCGAGTGCTAAATTTTAAATATGAAATAATACATTTTGTCATTGTATTATTTCATATTTAAATTATTTATTGGCAAGTAGGAATAATAAGTACAATACTTATGCACATTGTAAATATTAATATTCTACAAAATAATCAAGAACATTCACCCTTTTATAATGTTGATAAAAAAATAATTGTTAATAAAATATTTACACAGCGAATCGGTCGAATGTTCAGATTCACGGTGACACGGTGTAAACCACCGCATCTACCAGATGTGTCCAATGTGCATTGTCTAGTAGATTTCGCAAGGATTGCATTAGGATCCAGAGGATGCATGTAGGTGTAGGTCGGATTAGCCGAAACCGCCCATGTGCAAGGAAGGACGGCGAGGACGCCCACGAGACCACCTCGCAATAAACATCGGAATTTCACCTCTTTATGGCATAGAGTCAAGCCTTTCCAACTTATCTTAGAAAACAGAGTTATCCTACATTCGCGACGGTGACGTGCGACTCGCGTCAACCGCGCAATGTAAGAGCTAATCATTAAAAAATCAAATAAAAATAATAATGTTTAGTTATATAAATACACATATTTCATTATAAATAAGCCTAAATAATGGACGTATATTTTTTTCCATATTAATTTCTATTCACGGTTTGACGCGCTACGTTATACGATGCGATCAACTAATCGTTATGTTAATTAATTTCCTATCTCTAATTTTTATAGAGTGCCGACACTCATATTATTTTTTTTATTTAAATCCCAAAATGATTGGCCACAACTTGTCTAACAAATTGCACGAGTCAAATTTCAATAAGTGCATTTTTATGAGTTTGCTATAAAAAATTAGACAAGGTCGAATCTTTTCATTCGCAGATCAAAGAGCTATTAACCAAAATCGTATGGGAAGGAAAACCCACAATGACTCAATTGTAAATATCCGGGTAATTTTCTTTAAATATATAAAATGTATTTGTATTCAAAATAATAGGAAAATTCAGCTGAAATAGAAAATATTCGAGTGGAGCACCGTTTGGCGTCGGTGTTGCAGCGTCCGACAATACCGGCTGCCACAATGGCCGCGCGACATGAGTGCATCTAGAAATGGCATTGTGGCGCATATAACATTCGCAATGAGTGTTATTTCTGCATAATGCGCTAACCGGCTTCGGCCGACGGTCATTTCTGATTCTTGAAATGGCCCATGCCGATACTGCTTAATGATGAATCTAAACATATATCAAAGGACAGGGCCTCGTCGATAGATGAACACAAAGACGACTGTATTTTATGGAAATATCTCTAAAGATAAATAAGCACTTGCATATTTAATCTTTATAGAGATATATATACCTATCAACATTTTAATAAAAAACCAAAGGTTTGATCAAAAATATACGCAGAATTTAAATTGTTCTGTTTCATTAGGAAAAAAATATATTTATTCATCTTTTTTATTTCCTCTTCATCATGGCCAAAAATGTGCGAGACGATTGAGCTCTGCCCATTTTTCTCTTCGTCTCAGATATTGGTCTGAGTTTCACAGAATTTATACATATTAAAAAAATTATAATTTTTCGCTGTCCCCCTCTGCACAGTTAGCATGGCAATAATGCTCACTCGCATTGTAATTTATTAGAGATTCCTATTGCGCTCGAGTGGTTGACAGCTTCAAAAAAAAAAAACATAAGCGAAAAAAAAATAAATATAGAAATAGATAAAAAAAAAACTATGTAAAAACAAAATAATAAAAATAAACACAGTATGAAAAAAGCAATACAAAATATTATAAAAAATAGATAAAGATTGATGAAGTGTAGCCAGACACAGTAGCTTCAAAGCAGTTATTAAGAGTATTACATTCAATATAAGGAGAGGGAAAATAAAAAAAAAAAAATAAAAAAAAGGAGATAAGAGGAGAACAAAGCAAAAGGGTTGTTAAAAAGTTAAAGTTTTTGTTTTTTAATTTTTTTTTAAATCTGAGTTAAAGATGATTTTAACTAAATTTGGTAAAATAGATCTGAATTATGATTTGGGTTATCTTCTTTTTTTTTTTTTTGAAGGAATTAAAATGGTCTTAGGTAGGGGAATTCTATGATAACATTGGGAGTATATAGGTCACAGTTCGAGAGGAGGAGATGATGGGTTTATATTTGAATTTTAAAGGTTGTTGAAAAAAGGAGGGTATATTTTTTTATAAGGTTTATAAGAGGGAGGATTTTAAGGTCTTTGTGTATGTCTGTGTTTCGAATAAACCAAGGTGCGTTTGTAATTTTGCGTAAGGTGATATTTATTTTTCGTTGAATTCTGTTTATATGTGTAGGATGCGTCGTGCCCCAGATTTGGGAAGCGTATAATATTTGAGGACGGATGATGGCAGTATAAATAAGTATTTTTAATTTGAGCGAAAGGATACTGTTTTTACCTATAAGAGGACGAATGAGCGCGTTGCAAATATTGGTTTTTTTTTAATAATATAATCTACGTGAGTTCTCCAGGAGAGTTTTTTTTTATCGAAAGTGACCCTGAGGTACTTCGCTTTATGAATCCACAGAATAACAGTATTTATAATGTATTTTTTGGCGGATTATATATATTTTATAAAGAAAAAAAATACCTGTGTCTTTAGAGGGTTGATTTGAATTAATAATTTGTTTTACCACACAAAGTTGTTTAAGTAATTTTGCAAAGATTTATTTATGAGGTTGGGGCTTCTACTGCGGCTGATTATGGCAGTGTCATCGGCGTAAAGCGCCAAGAGGGTATTTTTTTTTATTTTTTTGGAATCGGAATATGGATGATATTTAGAGGAGAAGTAACAATCTAATTTTACTTTGAAGGATTGATTTTTTAAAAATGTTTGAATCAATTTTATGTATGGAAAGGTATAGCTGAGGTAAGTTTAAAATTAGACCATCATGCCTTGTCAAAGGCATGAGTGATATCTAAAAAAATTGCACCGGAAGAGTGTTTAAAATTAAGACCCATTTTTGATAAATTCAAAAATGCGAAGAAGCTGGCGACAAGTGGAGGACCTGGTCGAAAGCGCCATGCTGATCGTAAGGAGGTACCTTGAGGTCTGCAGTTAATTTGAATAGTCTATTGTTAATTATTTTTTCAAGCAGTTTACCGATAGAGGGGAGAAGGCTGATGGGGTGATAGTTATCTACATAATATGTAATCAGGGGGTTTGGGGATGGGAATGACATCATCGGTTTTCCATTAAAGTTAAAAATAATTAAATTGTAATGAGTTCAAAAAAAAATTAAGATCGCCTTTATGAGGAAGAAATTTTAAGGCTTAATTTTGGATTTCGTCCGGGCCCAATGCTTTCCGATTGTGTAGTGAATTTATTGTAGAATTTAATTCGTGTGGATCAATGTGTGGGATGTGTGTGGTGATGATTTCTGAATTGAATAATTTAATGCTGAGTCTACTAGTTTTTTGGTGGGTTTTATGTATGTTTTTGTGTGTGAGAAAGGGGAGAAGATGGATCCTAATGAATCGGCAAAGGCATTGGCGATTTTTTTCTAAGGGAGTACTACAATGAATTATTATTGGATTTTAAGGAGGAAGATTTTGCCGAGATGTTCTTAAGGATTTGGCCGGCGCCATAGGATTTGTTATTCTTATTTAAATTGTCATCTTTTGAAGGAAGGTCGGAGATTTTGGCGTTGAATTGGAGTTATTCCAGATTTTTAATTCTTCCTAGACTCTCTCTTGATATTTATTGAATATAAATCTGTAGGCTGGATCTCCAATCCGATGCCATTTTCTCCGAAGACTGTTTTTGAGGTAAATTATTTGTTTAATATGAGAAGGAAGGTGAGATGTTCTCGGTCTATTCGTGAGTGTTTGTTATTGTGAATTGGTGAAGTGTTGCGTAAATTTGAGAGGTTGACGTTAAAAGAAAAGGAACTTTAGTAAGTTTTTCTGTGATTCATATATATTCAATTTGACCAGTCAGTGACATTTATATTTGGTAGCCAGGAGGTTGGCTTTTCTATGAATAAGGATTTCTAAAAGGATGGGCTTCTAGGATCCGAGGAAAGTTCCGTCTATGGTCCAAATGTTGGAATGAATTTATTTTTGTTGAGGATTGCAAAATCATAATGCCAGGATTATACGGTGGAGATTACAGCCATAAGTGTAGTCATCTGGGGTAAGATATTTGCCAGCTGTAGTCAGCGTTTAATTTATACACTACTTTACCCGCGCTATTCTCTGCGATAGGCAGCCCCAGTTTTCGTGCTTTGCAATAAAATCGCCAGCCAAATGGCTGGGATGTCGTTAATTGGGTTGACTAATTTGGCAAATCCGCCGTAAGGGCCTGTTTATGGATTTGATTGGAAATCACCGAGGCTGGGCTTGTATATTGAAGATATCTGGAGGATACCAGAGCTCGTCTCGAGGATTATGGTTGCCGCCTCTATTAAAAAGAGGGCGTCAGATGGGACTTGGTAATTGATAAATCGCTTTTGAATAAAAAATACTCCAGACTGCCGCCCTCGGCGGTTGAGGCGGTCGTTCTGTAAAATTGAAAATTAGGAATAGAAGGTTTAATAATTTGCTCTGAGGTGAGCTCTTACTGACGGCTAACGTCAATATTGTGCTGTCTGGACAAATTCGCTAGTTCTAAAATTTTATATTGAAGGAATTATGTTCCAGCTGGCGATCTTAATGAAGTTCGGCCTAATTTTATTGGCCATCGATCATGAGAAAAAAGAAGGTAATTGATTAGCAGAAGCCGCTTTTCTTGAGGAGTTTTAGCGGACATGTAACGAGCTGCGAGTTCAAAAAATCATCAATATCTCTTGAACGAGTTATTTGTTTGATTGTAGGTTGCTGCTATTATTTTCAAAATTATTATTAGTGGGATTCCTGCGTACATTATTGGTTATTATTTTGCTATTAAATATTAGTAGGACGACGACCATGAGTAGGATTGGGATTAATAGTTTGTGGGATATACTGATTTTGAGGAGGTGGAGGATTTTTAGACAATTTTAATTGAAATTTAGGTTACTTCGTCTAAATGACGCAGTGTGTGTACGCCAATTAAAACATTTCGAATAATTTCATAGGGTTTATTACATAAATCTGTAGGGTGCGGACTCAGCGTAATACGCATTGGAATGCCGCCGAACAGCCAGAGGAGGTGGCTGAATCTCTGATAGCGGTGGCATTGGCAGGTCTGATACGGTGAAGTGTTTACATATGGTTGAATTTCTTTTACTCGCTACATATCCTAAGTGCGTAATTTGGAAATAGCTTTTGGCTCTCCCTCCTCTGAATCGTCTAATTTAACTAGAAGGGTCGGTAGATCCCACTTTTGGGATGAGTTCGCGTCAATCGATGGATCTTCTGATGCCTGAAATCCGCTGGTCCGCTAAAAATTCTTTGGCGTCGTCGACGGATGAAATCGGGAAACCTTTAATTAGGGATTTTAACATGGATTGTCTCTAATAATGCAGGGACGAGTAAGGAATTTGTTTTCGTGAGGATTTTACGTAGCGCGATGTTCGTCCGGAGGTTAACAAACATTAAGGGCCCGTCAGTTGAATTTTTTTTTATTTCCCTAGGGCGATTTTAATTTCTTTAAGAGATTCTACACCTTTAATACTATGTGGGGACCTGATGGTTATAGGAGGGATTCGAATTTGTTTTGACTGAGGAGATATTTCCTCTTCAAAGTAATCCCCATTGGGTACATTATATACTTTTTCCAGTGCTTTATAAAACCTTCGAAGTATTTCTCCAACGCAATTTTCAGTGGGGCATTTGGCTCCTTCAGAGATTCAGGGGGTATTCCAAGCATTTCAAGTCAAGATATTGATGAATTCTTTATCGATTTTTCAAAATAATTGGATTATTCTAAGCATAAAAATAGTTTTCCATCATATGCAATTTATGAATTTGGTCGATATTTCTGATTTTTTAACTAATTAATATGACGAGTAAATGACAACGCTCTCGACGATGTCTTGCCGCAGACTGAGCTCTCGCAGCACGTGTCACTCACACTTGGCACATCGTACCAGATGCGAGCGAAAAAAAACATTCCGCGCGTGGCAACGGCAGCGAATATTGTTGTATTTATTTATTTTTTCGCAATTGCAGACAATAAAGAACAAAGATTATTTATAATATTTATTCCTTAGACTTTTTGAGAAAAATACAAAAAGTTTGGGAGATAACTTGGGGTCCCATATAGACCTCATCGGCACGGCTAGGTTAATGTAATAAATAAATATATTGATTGAATGTGGATGCATTTTCATTAAAATTATATTAATTTAAAATTTTTCTTTAAAAAATAATCATTATTAGTTCCGTTAAAAACTAGAGGGTCACAATAGACCCTATCGCGTCTGTAGAAACGCACAGTCTGTAGCGGTGGGCCGAGACTAAAGTTTTTGAGTACTTCGATCTTTAGTTCGATATATTCTTTTAATTAGGATAAAAGAATTCTATTTCGGAAAATTATGACAACAAATATTTGAACTTACTGTACAGTTATTACTCTGTAAGATCATTTTCATTGTTCTTTATAATCTTCCATAAGACTTCCATAAGGTAATTTTTTGATTCCTCTCATAAAATTATTCAGTATTTTTTTTATCAAAAAATTAATTCAAATGTTTTTTACGTCTTCTATTGAAGTAATGATTTTATTTCTAAGTTAATTCTCTAAACGTTAAAAAATACAAGAATCTGCAGGCGCAATATCTGATGAATAAGGTGGATTCTGCAGAACATCTAAATTCAAATCTCTGATTTAATTATTTTTTGTGTCATGTTGCTGTATATGTCTTTAGTTATTTAAAAAGAATGATTGCATATTATTTTTTTCACAGTTTCTAACAATAAACTTCGGCTGTAACTTTTTGTCAAAATATTATTAATTCATTATGATATACGCCAAAAATATCACCAAACACAAAGAAGTATCTTTTGCAATGTTAATAATGGTCGAGGGATTGAAAGTGGAACTTGATTAGAAAAAAGACGTTGTTTTTTTCCTTTTGGTTTGTTATACTGTATCCATTTTTCATCACCAGTAACAATCCTTCACAAAAACGGATCGTTTTCATACCTAGATTTTGCAAACAGCTCTGGAATCCATTATTACAGAGTTGTTTGCAAAAGCTGATGCGGTATCCTTGTCTATTTTTAACGATCCTTTTCGTTTATTTTTATTTGTCTTGTACTGTTGACCAGGGACAGCCAAGATTTTGTGACAAATAATTGATGGTTTTGCCAGGGTCGAATCCCACTAATGAATTTAAAGCGACATCATCTAGCTTTAAAGGTCTTCCTAGTCATAGTTTATCGTTTAATTCTCTATCATCAGCTTTTTATTTATGTATTTGTTTACTCATCTATGGCATTTATACATTTTTTAAACGTTTCTATAAATTTAGCAGATCTTGGTAGATTTTTTTGACGTTAATTCCTAATTGAATAAAAATATAATAAAATAATCGTAATTGGATCTCTTTTATCTCGAACTTTCGATTGGACAATTGACATTTTTATTAAAGATAAAAAATATTAAACTGTGGACTACAAATAGAGCAGAATGATATTCAATTTTTCGCTGTTTACTCGACAACAGTCGACGACAACGGCGACAAACTGATGTAAAAACGCCCAACAAAAACATCGTACATACATTCATAAATAACTCAATAACATATTTTAAATAGTAATACTTTTTGAAAACATTAATCGGACAATACAAATACAATTTAATCGATTCGTGATTTAATAACAATATATAAAATTTTAGATTTTCCTTATCCCACCGCGATCGAAACTTAAGAACTGATTCTAAGCCGTGATACCTTAGAAATACTAAATTTGGTAGTAGACATTTACGGCGTTGTAGCCACTTAGTACTACATTTAGTGAGCACTTACTGCGTTATTTATATTAATAGTCTCGGAACATGCAGACTTGCTATCTCTGAGAAAATATAGAAACCGAAGAATCCAGCTACAGAATAATCTACTAAAAAAAATACTAATTAACCGATGTTCGATATTAACCTGATCGTTAAAACGTACGTCCACTAAATTAGTTTTCAATCAGCGCATAGTTTCACACGTCATCGGCCTTCGTCATAGTTGCGGCCGGGATTTGTTGTGATGATAAGAGCGCGGTAATTTCCATGATGCGTATCGGGGCTAAAGATTTATATGATTTTGACATCGCATAATAAAAGCTATCATGACTTGAAGTTATAATCCGGTAAAGAGCTGGCCGGACCCCTGGGCCTCGAGACACCTAGCTCCTCTATCTCTGAATCTCATTAGGCAACCCTATAATCAGAGCGAACCAGGGACACACCCACCTTTTAAGGGGTCCAGTCCCTTTCTACTCCTCCCCAAAGCAACAAATATTCAGAAAGGGCATAACTGATCATGAGATTATCACAATTTGACATATAGGCCTACGCATTGAATAATTTTCATCCCATAACAAAACAAAATTGATACCTTTCGAACTCGTACAAAATGTTCTCTGTTTGAGAAATCGCTAAGTATCATAAAATCGCATATATTTTATTTTGAATCTCGGCAACTACGCAACGTATCTGCATGCGCATATTTGAGCGCCATGGTCAAAGGGTATCCGACAGGTCAACAAAATATTACATTACAAAATGTTGGACACGGGCTCGAAAGAGGAGGCCCTCCTGCGGCATGCGGTGCTCCGCTACCCGAGACAATGGCCGCCCAACTTTTTGCTCACTTTGCCCGTGTTTGAATTTATTTATTTTCAAATCGGACTGCTACTACATCCACAATATCATCGACGGACATAGATATCGTCGATACGACTCGTACATGGTACAGCCACCAGAAGAGGACCACCTTTCGTTCCCTACGAGAGTACCCATCAAGGGTCACGTTAAAATATATATGTATTTGAAAACTTATAAATAAATAGTACATTAAATAAAAGTAAGTTTTTACTAATTTGATCTTTTTATGATCATCTATCAATAAGTGATTGATTATCAACATATCCCATATTTAAGAAATCTTAATCAATGTTCTCAGAAACGAAATTAATTTTGACTTTTTCGTCGTAGTTTCTATCAGTTACAATGAAATCCCGAAATTAAAAAAAATACGACTAAAGGTTGTTTTCGGAAAGCTGGAATCGACAAGGAACAGAGAAACGAAATAATAATCAGTGTTGTGGCTTGTAACATTTTTATAATTCGATCACCGAATTGATTACTGCATAATGAAATAATCACTCGATCCTTTGTTACCTTGGAGCCACTAGCAGTTTTTTTCTGATTTGGATTAATAATAAGTCCTGCTAGGCATTTTCTTCCAGAATAATATAATATTAATCATTGTTAAGGCTTGTATGTATCATCCATATTATTTCGATAATGTAAGTTAACCACGACTAAACTAAGTTAGTAGTCGGATAGATACAACAACTATGAATATAGGGAATTCTTTATAACACTGCCCATGAGATATGGAAATGTAAGAGGCCCATTACCTCCGCATGTTTTATAAAAATATTTATGTAGGTAGTTTGGCGCGTTGAAATTAATTAATTTAATGCCACCTATCCATTGTTGAATAAATAATTATAAAAACAAATATTATAAATTTCACTAAAATAATATTAGAAAATAACCAGTGTCTTGCTTTGACACTGCGAGGAATATTGGTGTGGGACACTAATTCCCCTTGCATCTTAAGAATATTTATATGGCTGAATGGCGCTTTGCAAGCTTTCTGTAATGCCATCCATCTATCGTAGTCAAATAAATCAAATATAACGAAATACAATGCCATAGATAGCTGGGAACTAATTTCTAACCAATCTCTAAATTATCTGGATATTGACATTAATGTGATGATATAAAGCTATAAGAATTGACAATATAGTGGACAGTCATACTACTAGAAACATGACCGACGAATTACACGTAAACCCGATTCATCTGATTCCAAAAAATAGCATTAAAGACATACAAGAAGAAATCGTTTAAATGATTTATAGCGTCGCAAGAACTTTATGTAAAAAAAAACTATATAATCCAATTTGCTTGATTTTCCTTTTAAAAAAATATTGTTTATATTCTTTTATTATTATTAACCTCCCCGTTTTTTTCAGTCATCTTCAGTATCAATTGAAAAATGTAACACATAGAATTAACAAAACGTGTATTAAAAAATTATAAATTTCAAACCCATTGAGAACATTTAATAATAAAATATTGATTTTAGAAAGGTTCTTGATTTAAGAATAATAAATAAAATAATTCGCAAATTCTAGTGTTATGGGGTCATGCTGCATATAACGAAAGTGATATTTATAGTGGTATTCAGTTAATACCATAATTACATTATATAAGTGCACAACAAAATATTCTTTTTGTAAAAGTAAAAGAATAACATTTATTAATAAAAGGAAAATCTTTTATCGATTCTAAAATAATATTTATTATAAACATGTTACTTTAGTAATACTTTAAATGAAGATTTGTCGACTTAGGGTCACGTATATTTTATTGTTATTTATCGTTGATTTTTGTTAAATTCAATTTATTAAGTGTGTTTAAATCCTCTAGGAATCACTTTAAAATGCGTAAATAAATTAAATAGCAATAATAGTTTTCTGATCACTGGAATATATAAGTACTGACAATTTTATAGTGGCCACCGGTGAAGTTGCACTTTGACACTGGTGTGCCCAGAGCGATCCCGACAGAGCTGGAAGGTCAGAATAACTCTGAAGACAATCGACGCTGCCGACATGCGACTACAATTTTTAATATTCGCCACTAAAAATTCCGATATGATATCGTAGCATAATACTGTTTAGCACCAATTCGCACTATTTGCTATCTGCCAACACGCTCGCTTCAGATAGCCGCGACATAAAACCTCGAGCGGGCTCACCGCTCGCGAGACAATAGAAATTGGAAAAGCAATAAAACGTTTCGAAGCGTAAACCAGTCGACTTACACAATCGTCGATGGTGTCAAGAGAGTCGAATAAAATCGATCGTAAATATTTGGAGCAAAACAGGAAAAGTGACCGTATGTTAAATCGCTATCTTTATAGCACTTCGGCGGAAAAACTAGATACCGAACGTGTGTAGGCGATTAGCTGCGAGCGAAATAGATTGCATGACAACTCTAGCGATTCATTATGGAAACAGAGTTTATTATAATTAAAATATTAATTTAATACCATTATAGAAATTTATATTTGAGTAAGCGATTTTGCATAGTCTCTCGACCAGAAGCTCGTTGGCTCGCGGTGCGTATCAAAATATGCGTTGACCATTTCGCTCATTCGCAATAACTTACGGCTGCCCACATGTACGTTTGAGATGTTGGCCAGCCGCAGTACCAGCAGCTCGGGCAGCACCTACGTCTCGTTAGCCTCTGGGCCGGGTGATTACCGTCTCTGCAGAAGCCCGTCTCGTAAATACATCGCAACGGGATTCGCATATTTACGATTCGGGACCCGCCATTGACATCTCCACCGCAGAGACGAATCCGCAGGAGAATTAGAAAGCCTGATAAACATTCCCGACAGGCACACCCGCGGGGCTGCGGATCCGGTGGTTGAGGCCAATCTGCAGATACTAACTGCTTGTCAACGACCGAGCGCGCGCGCGCGCTGATCTATGCCTTTGTGCTCGGCCAACAGTCCCCTTATCAACTAATTACCGACTGTCAATACTACTAATTTATATGCCACTTGTGGCTTATCCATACCGGTTTCATAGCTCCAACACAAACACTTCCACGAGTTCATTCAGAATAGTATAAATTTAGTTCAATGGCCAGTCGATTTATACTCTCTGTTCGAGCACAAAAGCTTGTTGCGTTAATAACCTCGAATATTATTGGGGTAGTAAAGGTTATGTTAAAACGTGGAAATGGTGATCGAAGGATGCGTGATGGAAATACAAACTCTCGCCGGTAATGGAAACACGTGACACATGTATTGTTACACCGTAAATATAATATACAAAGGACAAATTACGCGAAGATAATGTTCCGACACATGGTTATAATATTCTAAATGCAATCTGACGCGTGCAGCCCTTCGTACTACCTGCTTGGCGATCTCTGGCACTGCCCGCAACTCGTGGCGGTCTGAAGCCAAGAGTATTTGCCGAGAAGCACGCTTCCTGGTGATCTCCGACGAGAGGCCGGTTAGGGGCTCTACAGTGGCATGCCAGTCTGCGGTCTCAAGTCGGTGATGCTGAAGACGGAGACTGCAGCCTGAACAAGGAAGACGAAAGAAAAGTCTCCAGAGTCGTCATGGAAGTAACGCAGGAGCGTGTTCACGCTGCAATTGCGGGCGGAAATCTGCATCGAGGCGACGCGCCGGTGTTGACAGTTCGCAACACAAAAATAATTAATTAATCTTGTTGCCATTGTGTAGAATAGCCACCACTAAGTTATCTATAGTTTGGACCTAGTTTTGTTTACATTATATTTTTCCTAAAGTACTTTAAATATATTGATCTTGATTTACAATATTATTTTTGCTTAGATAAATCCTACTAAATCTCAGCGAGTTTTTAAAACCATCGTTTTTATTTTCGTAAAAAAATCAAATGTGTATAAATACAGATTTTTCGATTATGTTAAATCATTTAAATGAAGCAATAATAAAATTATTTAGAAGACTGCAAAATAGGTTCAACGCTACTTTATAAAAAGTGATAATTTTGAACAATGACATTGATTCGAAAATTGGTATATTTTTTCAGCTATTTTGCCATCCAATAAACTACGCAAAAGAGACATGGACTTTATAAAAAGTCGAAAGATTATTAAATACATATAAAAATAAAATGCGAGATACTTGACACATATTTATTTAAAAAAATCCGTATGGAAAATTATTGTTCTATGAATGAAATAAAAAATGTGTACATACAGTTCAATAAAATAATATACGGACGAACCTTGACTTTCCCACATAATCGGTTGAAACGTTGAATGATCGAAAGTAGAGAGATGTAAAAAAACATCAAAAACGAATTTTAGAATATTTATTTTTAATATATTATTAAAACATAGTTATAGCTATATATTCCATGGGCTGTACGAGTTAGGTAGTATTGCGAACACAGTATTGATTTCCGGGTACAAATTTTAAGAGTAAGTATAAGAATAATAATGCTTAAAATTGAAATTTATTATCATTACAATATTGCTAACTGACACGAAATAAAAAGCGAACTATTTTTTTAAATACTAAACCAGAAACCCGCTATTTTTTTATTTGATTTCTAAATAGCAGAAAGGAATTCTTTATCTTTCTCTTTCAATGCTCATGGATTTTCTGCTTGATAAACTAAGTTTCTATCAGGAATAGGTTTTTAGAAGGTTTGAATCTAGGGGAAACTGAATATTCAGAGAATATTCTTCATTTACAATAATTTTAGACATTAGGGGAGAAGAAGAAAATTTGTTCGCAGTATATTTATCTGCATTAGCCGATTCTCTGGACAATTTATGCGAAATAATGATTTATCTGAAAGTCAAGGATCGCTTGTAATGTTATTCATCATTTAAGAATTAAAACAAAACTAGTTTAAAATGATATTTTTCAACACTCTTAATTTTTACGGGTGAATTAATTTTATTTTAGCAAAAAACGTTATAGCAATACTGCGAAAACTCATCTACAACCCACAAAATGTAAATTTGGATGATTGAAAGGGGAGAAAAAGTAAAAACCGAGATCAATAAAAATCTCCCTTTAAAATATTATAGCCAGAAAGACGCATGGAAAAATATGACTTTTGAATTGGTTTAAAACTAAATGGGTTCCAGAAGTGAAAGATTTTTTTAGTCAGTCCTGTTTTTAGATAATGCTCCTTCTCATCAAAATTAAAGCATATTAAAAAGAGAAGACAGTTTTATGCTTGCAAAATTTTCACCACCTAATTTCACTTCTTTAATTAAATCCATGGACCATGGGGTAATTTCATTATTGATACGACGTTACCATACTGGTCTTCTTAAAACCCTTTGTAACGAGGATGACAGCTTAAATTTCGGGGCTTGTTCCCGACACGATTTTTTACGATCTAAAAAGTATTGTATATTTTTTTAATTGAATGAGGATAGTTTTGTCAGAATTATTTTTGAAATTGGGTTCAAATATTTGTTTCACGAATTCATATAAGATTTATACCTCTATAATGAAAATTCAGGGTCAATATGATCCGAATAAAAAGACACCGCGTAATTAATTAATCTTTATGTGCTGCTGTGTATCATAGAATTATATAGTTTAAAAAAACCTGACCCACATAAAATGCCACCTGTTATTTTCATCAAACAAAAACTCTTCCGCAGTAGCCGAGAAGATATCATTCCAATATATTTTTGATTGAATGATGATGACACGAAGAAGCTTTTTTCTGGATCTATCCATAAATTAATTTGATCTATATTACAAAGCCACACTTAGAAGTCAAAAAACAGAGCGGCAGGTAACAATTGCTTTTCAATTTCCAACGACATAAAAAACAGCCTCCGGTTTCGCGATCATCATCTTGTTCTCTCTGAGCCGATAGAAGAAACTCTAACAATATTTTTTTGTTAATTGCGTCTTTAAAGCTCCCGACAGCGTAACTCGGCGGCGAAGTCTTTGTCATTTTTTTTTCAACAAAAAACGTCTCTCAATTGAGTCCATCACCAGCAATTAAAACACGCTCCGTTGTATCCATATTCCGAATTTGTTCTGTGAGCCACGTGGCTATAACCCGGAACTAATGCAAATTTTTTTTCACGATATTCAAAAATAAACAGTCATGGAATACTTTTAGTTTATTTGGCAATAAAGACATCATCCCGCTAACAGGAACGAGACGGGAATTTGACACGACACCTTTTTTATATTGCGTCTCAAATTTTATGTCAAATTGAACAACCGAACCATAAACAGAGCCAAATAAAACCCTTGGCGTAGATTGAGCGAGAACACTTCCAAACTTTCTCAGCTCACCGTGTAATTGGATTATATTGAGCGTGAATCTTGTCGCATTCGGCGGATAAAAAGGGTCCCGAAAATAATATACTCAACCCTTTCGACACGTATGACGTAGCCCATATAAAAAGATGATTGATTGCCGGCGAAAATTGGCCGCTCACTTTAAAATTCAATATTTGGACAAAAGGTGAGCGAGTCAAGAGCGCTTTAATTGGTACAGAAGAACCGACAAACAAATCTCTCGGACACGCAAATAGACAAAACATCAAAAGCAATTACATATCACCACTGAACATAATGTAAAAACATATGCACATACGGCTACTTAATGATCTGTGATCATCTTTGATGAAAATAGCCGATGTAACATCTTAATTAACGAATTGTTCGGCGACGGTGAATATTTTCTATGCATCGATTACTTGTCGATAAATAAAATGAACAAATCAACGGGGCAAATGCTTGAGAATCGTCTAAATTTGAAAACAATATAATAAAATTTGGGTTTCGTTAAGCCGAGCGTTAATATCTCTGTGTCACACGGAAACAAATCCACTAAGAAAATTTAAGAAACTAAATTGTCGACTCAATCTATCACTATTTTATTTGCATTTAAGATCGCATAAAACATTTAACAAAAAATAAAAAAACGGTATCAAAGCATGATAATGATGATAGTAAATACTATTTTATTTAATTCGAAATGCAAAGATAATTATAATTGTACAGTCAGTATTTTTAGGAGTTTCCTATAAATTGTAACAATTGAGTTCTTGTAGAATTAAAATAAAAATTAGGAATGATATTGTTTATCCGAAATTTTCGCAAACAAAGATAGATTTTAAGAGAAATTGATGTTTAAAAATGTTTCTATCCAAGAATCCTATAATATGTTCTTTTTAAATTAAAACATGGTTAGATTTTACTTAAAATATTCTAAACACTAAATTAAACGTCGCAAAGAAAAAATGCGAGCAATTGATTTAATTTGTAGGGGTTATTCCGCAGAGTGCGGGATAATTTTCCATAATAACGATTGACATATAGCGCCCCTAGTGGAATCAAGCGGCGTCGTGCTCTCCAACAAACTGATCATCAGCGCCACTGCCAATGCTTATTGCGGAAAGCCAACCTCTCTCTTTCTCTGTCCCCGGCGGTAGGAACGATAAAACGTTAATATGCAGTCGCCATCTTGTTGCGCTACACACGGATGCCGCCATGACGGATATATCATATTGCCTTCCCCATGACAAACCATATCGACTAATCAATTAACAAGTAAGCTGATCACTATAATAGCTAACGTTCTGGCTGCAGATTCCGTCTCAGTATCCCGCGGACTGATGCGCTCTAACAAGGACCCTAAGCCGGCCTCTCGTCGATTACTTCTCTGCAGATACTCTTGGCACTAAGCAGACAGAATCAGGGGCTGCACGCGTTCAGCGGATTTTTTTTATAACGTGTTTAAACTAAAAGCTGTCCATAAATGTTGTTCTTCATTAAATGTGTCCATGTGTTTACTATAAATTGTGTTTGCATTTCTATCACTGGCATGAGAAAAGGGTCACCATGGTCTGAGACACGAATCCTTCTGTAATATTTTACCACTTATCTATCAAACCCTTACAAATTAATAAAATAAAATAAAAGAAAATAATTTATATTTAATCAGGATGTTATCGTCATGGCATTGCTGTTATTATGCTATTAATTATTGGTTATAATTGCAATAAATTGATTAAACTCTTCGTATTATTTAATAGATCTCCTGCCATGAATGAAAATTATATACAACAATCGGCTAGATAAATATGAATTAATTACTTCAATTTTAATTCATCACAATTTAATCCGGAACTCATCACTTTACTACTCGCAAGGTGTGGCAGTGCCCAGCGTCGGCTACGGCGCTATCATAACCTCGTCAGCTATTCTAATTCATTGATAAGAGCTTAATTTAAATGTCGTTTTGATACGGCCGGATGACAGGTACAAATTAAAGTCAGTTGGGCAAACACACGTAATGGCCGCCGCGGCTCTATTTGTACAAGTAGAGACGATAATCCGGTGCGGTGTGTATTGAATCCGAGCTGTTTTTTGTACGAAGAACACAAGGAGATCGGCCCTCTTTGATTGACGCCGACGGACGTTGAGTGAGCGATAGGTCAACGTATCGGCGCAGTGGCGGCACGCGACCATTGCCCCAAACCAACCGGATCGAGATTCACTTTAGACGCACAAACTGACAAATTTCATGAAAAAAAAAATCTGGCGACACCCGTTATTAAATCATATTGTCATTAATGTAAAATGAAAATATTTTTCTAAAGCTTGCAATATGGTGGATCAAAATTATTAATTAATAACATTAATTTAATTATCAAGTTTAATCGATTATATTCGGTAGATATGGTGCCGCTACTGAGAGTAACTTCAGTAAATGTTCAACATTTATAAATTCAGCAGCAAGTGTACTTGTAACACTTCGTTGAAGGATGAACATCGCAGAAGATATTTATTTATAAACAATATACAAGAAAATAGCGTTTGGTGTATACCAACGATCAATAATCGACGATAGTTTTTTTAGTACGCATATTTATGTTGCGAGTAGATAAAAAAAGATACGATTTAACCCAATGAATATTGTAAAGTTAACATAATGATCAATAATAACAAAAGCTTAAAAAAATTCTTAAAGAGTCGACTCAATTGTTATTTTATACAAATACTATTATAAATCAGAAAGCCAATATATTGTTTAAACACGCATAATATTTAAAATAATTAAAATATCAAATTAAGTCAATAGATTATTTATTTGTAGATGAAAGTCTTTTATTATTAAATCGGCGGGAAAAAATAACAAACTTTGACCTAATATTTTTTTGTCTAACTGATAATGGGTGGGTCCCGATGACCCAGGTGTTAAGTTGCGTCACGTGCAATGCAGCACGCATCCGCCACCCGAGCCAGGCTGTGTCAAGCTGTACAAATGACCAATTATCGATCTTAATTGAAGGGCCTATTTGTCTTTTTCATGAAGGCCCACCGGGTGGCACCTAATGATGAATTATGATGAAAAAACACACGTGTAAATATGTTTGGGCAACCAATCGGCACACGCTCGTTACCCGTCGTCTAATAGCCGGTTTCAATAGATGATGCTTTTAACACGGCCCTTAGTATTTACAAACAAACGGTCAGCGATGACAAACATTGTGGCAAAAGGGCAAACAGCAAGGATTGTTGCGCGCGCGCGCGTGAATCTGCGACGGTCACGGTGGCCGTCTGGCAAACAGCCACTGTTTCAGAGCAAACAAATATTTGAGAAAAGTATACCTGTTCAACGTTTCCGGTATATAACTTTAGTGGCATTGCTAAGTAATTACCATAGTAATATTTATGGAACAATTCTAATTCTTATGTTGGAATTGGGTGAATTAAGTCTAACTTTCAACATTGGATAGTTCATCGTCGAACAAGTTTCCGTGAATAAAACTGTCCATTATCACATCAATTTCCACAACACCAGATATCTTTGTTGTGGAAATACAACTAAGATATCTGACGAATACTTTAGGCGTAAATTACAGGAAATAAAAACGTAAAAGCGGTATTTAATGTACAAAAATGAAACAGAACTTTATGATTTATGAACGTAATTAGCGAGAAAACGTGAATTTCAGCCAAATAAAAATAATGTTTTGCTGCACTTAAAAATGATTTTAATTAATAAAAGATATATTAAACAATAATAAAATATAAAATTTTATTACTGTTCAAAATATCTTTTATTAATTAAATCAATTTGGTTTTTATTGTAAATATGTAATTTTATTAGTTTAGTATTCTAAAATAAATCACTGAGTTTTCTATACTAATTATTTTTATAAACAATCGATCAACCAACAAATATTAACTATTGATTTATCAAATAAAAACTTGGAGTCAAAATTTAAAATTAAAATCTATAGGAGATAAAAAGCATGTTATAATTTTCACACAACATTCGATTTTTTGTGGTGTTTTGTTAGAACAATAATTTATTCTTTAATTGCATGTGATAATTTTCATTAAATATGGATCGATAGAAAAAATAAAAAGTAAGTACGAATCCATCCATACATTATCTCAACAACAACAAAAATGGGCATTGATAAAAATTATCGAGATATTAATAACCAACATAAATTATGTAATATTAATATTTCCACTAAGACAAAAAGCTATTTCTATTAAGATAAATATAAATGGGAACAAATATTACCTAATTATTATTGATAATTCAAATATGAATATTCATGCCTAATGACTAATATAACACTATGAATAGGATACATCTATAGCCATCACTATACTCCTCGTCTCAAAGGACCCATTGATTGACAGCCCTAAAACGATTTGACCTCATCAATATGCATTAAACACCGGAGCAATATCTCGTCTATGCACACAATGCATTGTTTAAAATTGATCATACATTATTATTACTGTAAACACATATTAAGATGATAAATGAAAGTAATTATAGCACGACATGTAAATTATGAAACGGCCTTCGTGGCTCAGACCACGAAAAAAATGGACAAATTTAATCACACGCATTTTGCGTAGGCATATGCATTACATATATGCTAATAATAAACATGTACTTTTTGTGATAAGTGGGCGTGAGAACGGCCCAAGTACCCGCGCCGGGGGTCAGATCTCGTCTATGTGACCTATTGCCCTTCTTCCAGCCATCCATACCGCGACCAGCTTGTAGGATAAACCGCAGCTTGTTTATACATCGCTACCTTGTTCTTTCTCTGCCAGGGAAATCTCTTAGAGCCAGCCAGCATGTGAGATGTTTATCCAATAAATACATTACATACTCCACGTATACACACACACATTAAAAAAATATTAAAATCGAATATTACATAAAATAAAATCAATAAATTGATCATTAATTATGATAATTTATACTCAAGGAAGCGTTTATTCGCGTGTACTTAATAAAATACATACAAACGCTATTAATGATTTTCTCAAAACTGATAGAATATCTGGTATCCCCGATCGGAATGAGTCGTAATGGCTTTCGTACGCATGCGAATGTCCAGGAATCGCATTCATGTATGTATCTCCATGCATCTGTATGCAAATTCAGTGCATATTTTGAATTCACATGTTACATTGCGTCTCAGTACAACCAACGGCACCATCATCCGACGCCAGTGTTACTGAACAGAGCAATGAAAAACAAAATTACGCCTAATTTCCTAGCCATTACAGAATTAATCGGCGTTTTTTTAACACCAAAACCAAAAATAGAAACAGGAAGTTTTAATAATTCGGAATGGTAATAATTGCATGTGCCGTGGGCTACCGGCATATGGCACTGTCGTAAACTGGATACCACTGCATTCACGTGGACCGTAATCGTTCACTGTACTAAGCGACCGTAAAAATTTTATAATGTTTCGGAAAATGGCAGTTTAGAACCGAAATTACCCTTTCGTAACGATCATTAGTAGCATACGTACATACATTTAAAGTCAATTATTAGATATTTATTTTTTAGGCGCCGACAATTCACAACCACTGACTCGATGGAAAGCCACAAATTTTAATAAATACGTTCTGATAGCCATACGAAATTTTCATTATCTATCATTTATTACGTGGTCGTAGTAACAAGAAACACTTGAGGGCATCCGAATGAAACAGACAAAACAACTTTGTTTTATTGTTCACAGTTTTATTATCACAATCTATACATGAAATATGGAGCAATATACTTGTAATGGCATTCAAATTTTTATTCACACGTCGAAATCTTACTTCAACGTAAAATAAATAATAATTGTATCAAATAACGATAAAGTGAAAATCCAATTTTCCGATACGCGTTAGTTTCCAGCTATTACTAATTAAAATTATGACTTATCTATTCAAATGTCGAAATAGTGGCATACTAGTTTAATCAAAGAAACTGCACGAGGCAATTCAACGTGTATTACATTTACAATATACAGAGAGTAGATGAACAATTATATACTTTATGAAAGTCTAAATATCACTAACACTTCTTTTTACCCTTTACAACTGACTTAACATATTTTCGAAACAAACCGCGTCCAGATTACGAATGCGCATAACATATCAGGAGTGTATCGGATTCAGCGTTTCCCGCAGTACTTTGTCCGCATAATACTGACCCGGTCAGCTTGTTTATTTTATTTGTCCCTTCTGTTTTACGTGGCGCATCGCGATGCATTTATTGGAAATGCATTCCCCGTGCGCTATCTCAAAAATTCGCGAACCCTCCGTCCCGAAAATAAAACGACCGATCGAAACGCAATGGCGGAAAGCATCCGATGATAAAATGGCGATATCACAATCTTTAATGCGTCCAACGTCAACTTTGCGTAACCATATCATAACTTGGCGATAAAAATAAAAGACAACCGCAAGACCTTTAACCCATTACAGTTTTTGATATTAAAAAAAATATTAACAGGTTATTGGCCGACGATAAGATTACTTTTAAGATATTTTTAAGATTCGGTGTTATTTTTACTATAGTTATCAATTAATGATAATTACAGTAACACCTAATTAACCTCATTTAAAGTAAATATTTATAGAGCATTGAAAAGCCACGAATAATCAAAATCATTCACTATTAAAATATAAGTACAGCACGATCCTGAATATCCACGCTAATGTTGAGGAGGGGCCACAATCTAAAAATATAGATACTCTAAACTATTAATTTTTCATATACGTTTCTATAGCTGACTTTTATTTCATCATGATTAATATTCCGAAATTTGCCAATTAGCTCACATATTTCAAATATTTCACTCGTTTTTCAATCATTAGAATCCGAAAATGTTTTTTTAACATCTAGTAAAAATTTCTTCACTATCGAACGAGTGTTACTGACTATATGTTGTACTATGATTGGGTTACACCTTGTATCGCATTAGATCAGGTCGCCATCCTCAATACAAAGGGTTTCAAGAGGGTCGGTACGGGTATTAGGTGTTAAAAATTTATGCCATCATCTGTTTTTAATATGCTATCATCTGGAATATTTTCTTTATCTCAAAAGTTTATTTTTTTGAGTTCAATTTTGAACTAAACTCGCTAAAGCATTTGCTTTAGCGAATATTTTAGTTACCAACTCTATATTTTTCAGACAGATTCAATGTACTTTCTTTAAGTAATGTGAATTAACGCAAAACGGATAATACACACAGGTCTGCATTGTATTTAGATATGTTTTATTCTTGTTAGAAAAAAAACGGATTCAATTCGAAAAAAATAGATGATGTTTGACTAATTTTCAAAAATAAGCTTGACGTTTTTAAAACTAACAGAAGCCGAGCATGGTTAATTAAAGCGTCAGAGTCTTTTTTAGTAGATAATTATATGATTTAAAGATATTTTCTTATGAAATCAATTTTATAATATTTAAAAACTCATGATTTACCATAAATATAATATTAATTAAAATATAAATTTTAATTAAACATTTTATTGGATGTAATATTAAATTATGATTCTCGACGGCACATAGTTATTTTGATATATTTGAAATTATATTAACTTATATACCTGTTTTTATCAAGATTTATACAAATATTATCGGAAAATCTTAATCGAAAAGTTTTCACTAATGAACGGTTTTTCATCTGCGCCACGAAGTTTAGATTATGTTTTAATAAATAATTAAAACTAATTAATTTTAAAGAAAAGCTATGTGAATTCTTTATTTTATTTAAATCGTATCTATGATAATATGAAACCGTAATAATAAAATTAGAATTCAATAGATTTTTCGAAATGTAAAAAGCTTGTTCTTTACTAGATATCATTAAAAATTGATCATTCCATATGAAGAAAGAATCTATGATTTATTTAAAAATATTCAATTAATTCGCGGATAAAAAAATCATTAATTGTCATTGTTCATCCCCAGTACACACGGTACATATACAGAGTCACGTATCAGCACCACAAAGGATTGTGTTATTTACGAGGCTTCTAATCACGTTCGGTTGCTTGTAAAGTTCAGTCGGAACTGTTGAGTTATTTGCAACAAACACGCAACGCGGCGCGTATGCGTTAACGCATTGTCATTGCGCGCAGTCTCCCATTGTGCTAGGCGTTACTTGCCACCAAATAAGTTACAGCCAACTGGTAGCTGCTGAGACACTCAGATGACTAATACACAATTGAACAATCCTATCTCAATCAGAGCCCTATTCAAATTACCGAGGTAAATTTCTGCAGGACAATAAATCAACAGGGACCAATTACACATTCTGGATGGGTCAGTTAATGGAAGGAAAGTGGTCCTGCACGGAGCAACTAGGAAGCCGTGCGCTTGGTCGACGATAGTTGATGACTAAATTAAATTCGTGACACATACTGAAATCAATGGCAACCACGGTGTCATATAATATCTATGATTTAATTGCTACAATTAAAATATGAGTAGTTGTCGCGACTGTTCTACGCCAGCTGGTCGCTGAGATCCAATACCAATAAATGATAATTAATAATAACTATTTCAAAATGCAATATTTGAATAATCAATAAATTTATTTTCCGTAAATGTGACCAAACATAAATTCATGTTGATCACGGCCATGAAAAAATGTATGCAAATAGCAACGAAAGAAAAATCTACAACAATCAATCTTGTTCATTATGTTAAGTAAAAAAAAAAATACCACGGTGGTGATCACAAATTAAATTATTGTCATGTTTTCCTATACGGCGATTAATGATTCCGCATTTCAGTGACAATGTTTGAAATTAACAACGAATATTAATTTTCGTATATTTGTAATGGACGAAAGCATCTTTTGATAAATAATTTAAACCAATAGAGTTTCTTGTGTACAACATTTTATGACGGCGATAAATCAACGTGAAATATTTAACCGTTCCGAGAGATGAATAACTCTTTCTTGCCAATAAATATATTTGTAATTTATCACAATATGCTTCGAAATTGTGTACACTAAGAAAATTGCAATAGCTAATAAATATAACATATTTCATTTTGTATCGTCGACATTTAAGATATTGCAATTCACTTAAATAACTATACCATGTAATATCTAATATATATTTTTATATAAACACTATCGATTATTTATTGTATATAAAATTTAAAATATCATTCTATAATATTTGTTAACCTTTACAAATATCAGTTACTAATTACTACATATTCAATTAAATTTTAAAAATAAAACAATTACAAAACAGATATCTAAAAAAAATTTTAATCAGGAATCGACTACGGATTGCTCTCGGAGCGGATTTATTTAATGTTTCCTAGTTCTATGCTAACCGCAAAATATTCCAATTTTTCTTTTTTTATATAAATTTTGTTAATCTAAAAAATGATCAAACGACCGGTTATCTAAACCACAGTTGTATTTGTACATCTTCGTTAACAAAATTAACAGATCTGATGTAAATGAAGAATAAAATTTTATTATTCTGAGACCATTTATTCAACATTTAGAATAAATTTATAAACTTTAAATACATTGAAAATTAATAAGCATACTGAAATGCAGTAACGCTCGTATGTAAAATATTTGGGGGTTCTGCAGAATATTAAAAATAATTAAAGGTATTTCCTTCATAATTAATTTAAAATATAAAAAATAAGATGAGGTATACATAGTAAATAATATTAACAATAATAAAATAAACGACAAGCAACACGTGACTCAAAGAAGTTGCGAGTTAGTATGACTAATATAAAATATACATGTGTATATTATTATATACACTATAATAAATTTTTCCTCAATTTCTTGGGGGTGCTGAAGCTTTGCACTGTATAAGGACGAGCCGGCTCTTCTAAAATGTTAAAATAATATACATCGACAGTGGAACCCCGTTTTTACGGAATTCACGTTTTTCTACAACTTTATTAAAATTTCTTATGAATTTACGTATGAAAGATTTAAATATTTTATTAAATTCGGAAGACATCTTAAGTTATTAAAACCGATTAAATAGTAGGCTGAGAAATTTTTGATAAAGACGATATAAACTAGATCTATCCAATTGTAATAAACGAAGATACCATAAAGTATTTTTTTTTCTTTACGTGCCCTGCCCGATTTCGGAATTTAACGATCTACTCTTTGACTTATTTTCATAGATTTTTCCATTATTGGCGAGCCTGGTGAACAATTCTCCCAGCCCAGTCTAGTTGCGAAATTGGGGGCCTTAAAAACATTTTCACTAACATTACACAAGAAGAAAACTTTCAATCAATTTATTGCTACGAAATAGCTTTTTGTAAAAAAAATCACTTTGCGTGATTTTCTTAATAAAATATATTAGTAAAATTATAGTAACGACGGAGTTTCATTTTGCGTTTTAACAAACAATGGCAATGACTGAAGAAAATAACAATATTCTGTGTATTATATTTAAAAAAAATGATTTCAAATAATGAAAACTACGTATTTCCTGTAATTATATTAACATATACTTTTTATGCAGTATATCCTGAAAATACCGCGTATGTATTGAGTATTGAAAAAAATAAAGATCCTTAATAGATCACATAGTTATTAGCAATTAATTGAATACACATTGATCTGGTTTATAAAAATAAATATAATAATCACATAAAACACTGTTCTTATCATTAAGATAAATAAATTTTAAAAATACTGAAATTATTTAAAGATAAAAAAATCAGTGCCATCTATTGATAACTTATAATAATTCATATTTTTTATTTTGCATGTCATAAAATTTGAAATCATTGTTTTTTTTACATATATCATATACAATTAAATATTTTAATGAAGATCCAGGTGTGGGGGAGAATTGGAAAATTGTTTTATTTACTGTATCTATAAAACGATTCATCATTATTATAAATTCTTCTGTTAAAATAAAGACGTGTTATCATGTAAGTCATGCAAGGCTTAAAAATTTGCTATTTTTCAATAATAAAAACAACGATATCACAATAATATATTATAAAATGACATTGCTTAGAGGGATATTTGTGCAAATTTGCGACTTTCACCGAAGCTCGATGAAAATGTCGATTTTCCACAAACCGCAAAAAATTTTCCGATCCATTAGCATATTGCACGTGATATCTATTAATGGCCCGTGCCAATTATATGTACAGCGTAGTACATTGAACACGCGATTGCAAGCTCACTGTCTCCGGCTTATCTACGAGTACGTGGTGTGCTCTTGGCGCTTTGTATAAAAATGGCCAGCCAGTACTGCCGCGTCCGTGATGCACATCGGACGCAGTCGCCATCTGTCGGCAGGCTTGGCCCGCAACAGCCTCAAATACGACCTGAGAAACGTGCCGGGAACGGGCTAAACCACCAAACCACCGATACCAGTGATGTGCTAAATAAAAACGCATGTCGTGCGTATGTGACAGTGTGACAAAAAATAATTTAAAAAAAACAAACACCTAAAATCACGCTAAAAAACCCAAAACAAACAACAATAATTACACCGTATTTTCCGGGACGTTTCTATGAGCAACAAATTTTCAGCGCGGTTCTAAATTCGGTCGGGGAATCAAAAGACATCGACGCGCGGGCAGAACACAAACCCGACGGCGAATAATTTTATTGCAAATTTTTATTATTCCACTTAATTGACTCTGAATTTAACACGTCCAATGTTATTATCGATCTAATTAAAATAGTATATGTACATACGCGTTTAAATTTTATGGCCGATTACAATGCCGAATATATTTAAAATAATATAACTGGTTTTAAAAACAGTGTATGTATGTGTATATTGTGAAAAATCATAAATAATAGTGCGATGGTAAGTCTTTGATGGTTTAATTTTTGAATTGGCCGGATTATTATCCTGAATGCGATTTTTTTCCCGCCGCACCTGCGGAAAATCATCACCTCATCCGTCACTCTGACTGATGAATGACACCTTTGGATTATTTTGACAAGGGCTATGTGTAATCATAAAGTAATGATGTAATACTATATATATACGTATGCTTTGATAAATAATTTATATTTGGCTTGAAAAAAAATATATTTTTTTTACGCCGCCAAGACGGATGAATACCACAATGCTGTATACAGAATGGTGGATACATTAATGGCATTGATTGATAAAAAGATTTTTCAATGCTTGTTATGAGACGCGCAAAAAATATTTATACACACGTATAAACAAAAGAATTAACACTCTTGACTAGATAGTGAAAGTGTAGCAGAGTCCGCCCTGTGCGGAGCGGCCTCCTCCCGGTGCGCTAACTTCCTCGACCACGGTATCACCACGCTATCGTACGAAGAAGAACAATGGCGTCCGGTGGTCGGGCTGAAGAAGTGCGGCCACCCGCATGGCGCTTCGGTGGCTCTCACGACCACCTTCCTCACGACTCACTACCGATCCATCCCACATACACCAACCAGCGAGCTCACTCCAATCCTGCACTCGTTTTTCCAAAACCGTGACCGTCTTGTACGCGGAATTGAGTCATAACATCGACACGTGTGAGTCTGTATGACTCGAATTTAATAAAAAAAAATATATTAAAGCTTATTCAGCAACCATCTTCAACAATTTAAAATACACATAATACACATGCATACAATATAGTTTATTTGCGTTTGTTTATAGTTTATTATTAAAATAAAATGTGCAATAACAATGTGTGAATGAAAAATGGATATCGTTCAACATATACACAGACATTAATTAATTCAAGACAACCTCCGTTCACAAAATGTTTACAAGGTAAGAACTTTTTTCATATATTTTATATTCGGCAGTATATTACATAAAAATGATAATAAAAAAATATGCACATCTATTGTTTAACGGAAAGACATGAAAACCATATATTTACATATGTTGCGAAATAACTATTGTTCTATCAAATAAAAAGAAGATGTTGCGGCCCGTCTGGGGTCATTAACGCCCACTAATCATTTCCGTATTTTATTGATGAATCACCTATTATTGGCTGATTAAAATTATATTTTTTTTTTCACTCCTATTGCAAATATAAAATACGATGTATCTAAATTGGACATATTTTAAAAAAAATCGTAAGCGTTTACGAAACAAACTTTTCGCGTTGCAAACCGCACTCAATGGGGCGGCGGACGCGTAAACCGCACGGGCGTTTTATAGTCGGTAGCCTTATTTATGTACATAATCAAATCACACAATTCATCCTCGTGTGAAAACATCGAGCTTTGTTTACGGTCTCATTCATCGGGCAAACTTCCTCCTACGCCGTCGCCATTGAGCCTTCCAAATCGTTTGTTTAAAACGATAATCTCCGGCTTTGTGCTAGGGGTCTCGTCGCAGCGGACCCCTGACAGATATTAATTGTCGAGGCTGTGCGTTTGATTCAGGCCGGTTGAAGCACACCTCTATCATGATAATTAATTGAAGAGCTTTATCGCAACACATGTGAGGAGATGCCAACAGGCGGCGACTGCCGCAGTGGCGTGCTGCCAGCTGATGACACTAAGCTTTCCCTAAAATATTGACAAGGTTAATAACTTACGAACGGATCCCACGGACCGCTGATGGAATAACATTATACATGATAGTGAAATAAGGGATCTTAATAATTAACACGGTACATTATATGATTAATAACTTAACATTTTCAAGAATTGCAAATATGTTACTTAATATAAACAGCCAATTATTTTTATAGGATAGATACGTGTATAAAACCGTGTTAAAAAGTTATAATAAATATTGATTGATTCCCTAAATGTTGTTATTTTAAAAACAACGTAAGCGGAACGTTGCTATTTTAAAAACAATCAACAGCGTGGCTTGCTTAGAAAATCAAGTAAAATAGTTAATAACGAAAACCCAACAAATCAATAATCCAAATCATTATTCATACATATGTATTTAAAAAAAATACTAACGTTAAGTCTTATGTTTTCAATTCCTTATTATTAGGAATCTGTTTGTTATTCAGTTATGCTTCTTTTGTTTCACAAGTTGTTTAAACATTTCTTGGTGTCCAGGCATACGAATCTGTAGGTCCTGTTCGAATTAAGTTCGTTTGAGGTTGAGATCATAAGTGAGAAAATGCTGTTTCATACTCTTGTGAATTAAAGCAACTGATAGTTGATAAATTTTATCATTTTGTTTACTTCTTTATCGAATGATCATTAGCTATTATGACATAAAATTAAATCCTTTTACGCCAATGAACATCAAGATGTAACAAGGCGCGAAATTGAAAAAACATATTTAAATCGTAGAAATATAGTATTTGTTCTTTCTAATGGAATTTTTAAATAACAGTGATATTTGAAAACTGCGTAAAAAGGAGTTGAGTGTATATAAAAAAATGTCCTTAAAGTAATGATCTGTAATATCCATCTGAGCTATAAATACAATTTTCATATCAGTGTGTAGGATTATTTATTAATTACAGAGATATATTACACGAATGTGTACTCTGTTTCCCTAAATAATTTTAGTATTTGAAAAGCTTATTATATCAATATAAAAATATTTAAACACACATCAGAAAAATCATAAACCACAAATTACCGTTATCAGTAAGCACTTAAAAAAGTGCAAGATTTTTGACCCCCGAAGAAATATAATAATCCTAATACCAAATTATTTTTAAGCATTATGAATTCACAATTATATAAAATTATTATTAAAATTTAGTACATTTTAGCTAAAGTTACGTGAGTAATAAATACATTTAGGAACCTCTGATCAACATCATGAATACATTTTTTTAATTAGTTTTAAAAATAAAAAATAAAACATTCATTTATACGAGATATATGAGCTCGAATACATTAGATGTATATGAGAAATAAAATAGATTTTTAAGAAAGATTATTATTAAATAATATTGTAAATAATTAAAAACCGGTATACAAGTCGTTTTTCTTGATATGGATTAAAACATTATAAAGTTTTGCGGCAATTAAATAATGTATTGTATTTTTAGCGCTCAGATATTTTTTGTAGATAAAAGCCTAATAAATTAGAACACTCAATACATCGTAATGGTTTTTTTTCAATTCAAAATATATACAGGAAAATCAATCTAAATAATCGTTCTAAATGATTTATTAATATGAATTGAGATAAAATGAAAAATATTTTTAAAATTTAATTTATAAATTATTTTTTTCGTAATATTTGACATTTGACCTCCGTCTAAAAAAATGTGTATGTGTATATTCCACGCCACTGATTTCCATATTAACCTCCCATCGACAACAGGAATCGATCACTCTGCGTTTCCTCATCGCCGATGAAGAATAAGCGGCCGTACGCAGTGATCATCCGCACAAAAAATGTCATTATTCATCTCGGCTCCGACAATAGTGGAATTTTTCCAAAGTGAACGTTTTACAAAAGATCAGTATGAGGAGATAGCCACTGTTCCGGTTAGATATTGTGGCCAAGGTTAGCACACTCTGACTTTATTGCGACCCGAGCCGATAAATAACCCGCGTGAAGTGTTCTATGAGTGACTAATTAATATCAACAAAATATATTGTCCGAGCAATGCTGTAAATATTGTGTTACAATCAATAAGAAGCGGGGGCAGCCCCAGGGCTAATGAAACAATCGCTTATTATAATTGAAAAAAATATAAATATATAAATATTACATCAACAAAACTATGAAAAATTACGCGTATTATATAAAATGTAAGTATGTCATACGCGTTTGATCCGACGCCATCAATAAACACGAGGCTGTATAAAAAATATAAATGTAAAAGAATGCCTACAAATTGTAATAAAATTAGTAAGATGCGTAACGATAATCTCGGAATGGTAATTTGGAACGTATCACAGTCGCATTTCCATTGGATTCAGCACGTGTATGATATATTCGAACAAAAAACACTGAAATACTTCCATCTCGTGCATAATTGCGTACACCCAGTTAACACGTTGCGCCTCGGACTACCACTCATAAGTTTTTGGTATTGAACTTGAAACGACGGTCCCGAGAGCCTTGGAACGCGACACGCTCGCGTTATAAAAGCGCTCTCTATTAGCAGAGCTTCTTGTTTGAAGGCAAACACCGTTTTTGTATGCACTTTTTATTCACTTTATAACATTCATCATATTTTTTTTCTACTACAACTTCGCTTTGTGTACCACTTATTCATCCTAAAACATCACCATTGTCGTTAATGATGCCATTAAAGTTTTAAAAAACTTTTCTTTGTGCGAGCGGTGGTGAACCTTTTCACGGCCGGAACGGGCGGCCGTCTATTAAAAAATATATTTTTTGTCGAGTCAAATTCTAAACACTGTCGCATCAATTAATCAATCACATATGCGTGATTTTTTTAAAATAAAAAAAATACATAATTAAATACAACATCATTTTATTTGTAAAATAGTTGATAACCCCTCAAATAATACGATTTTATTACGTACAATTTCTTGTGGTATTAGGTAATCGTAAAAACCCTAAGATTCCACGGCGATGAGTGATGAGTTCATTTTACACGGTTTCTTTTAATCATCGCGGTCACTTTTCTATGCATCCAAAAATTTTATACGCACTCGATTCGAACACGCTGATGAAAATATCAAGGTTCACCACCGCTAATAAAACGGATAATTGAATTTTTGCATTACTGCGAAAAAATTTCGGAGTGCGACACACTAACGACGTCGAACATTTCAAACGTTTAGTATAATTTAGTCTAAATGCATTATGTTATATGCATATAAACGCCGTGTACAAAAATGTCGCAGAGGTCGGAGCAAAAAAATCCGTACATTAAGTTACAAAATAATTTTCGTACGTTGAAATTGCGAAAATCATTAAGTACATAAAAATATCATTATTCGTGTGGCACGGGTTAGAATTTTTTGACGCGATCGCATTTTTCATCGGTCAGATTAACCCAAACTCTGTTAAAAAATATATATATTAATTTTATCATGAGAAAAGCTTAAATTTTATAAACTTTCTAAACGCAATAAAACGAAATTTTAATGTCCCCACATGTTCGATATGGCTAACCTTTTCAATGGCAAAAGGTTAACCGTGTCGACGCGAAGCAAGTGCGTAACATATATCGACTAAAATCCGCAAGTTATTCAACGCATTCTCAGATAATTTGAATTTAAAAAAATACGTCCAATTTTAATGTGACCCTCACAAAATGCCAATTTTGCAACATCGTCAATGTCAAGTGTTTCGGAAATAATACTGGTCATGGCGTGAGTCATGCACACACCTTCATTCATAACAAGCTCTCGGGACATACACATAGATACTATGGATACGATTTTTTTTTTAGGAACATCTGAACAAATTTAAATTGATATGTAATGTATCAACGGACATACGAACGCGTGTCGAAAATTACACGTTTGATCTCCCTGACGGATAAAACGTTTAACTGCAAAACAAACTTTTGACATTGATAGCTGCGTGTATCGCCAGCCAATGTAGACATACGCGTAAAAAAAATACAAGATAATGCATTCCGAATTAATGTTGAACGCGGATAATCAGCATTAAAAATTAAATAATAATTATATAATATTTAAACAACATTTTTAATATGAAAATATAAATAGAAACGCTCCAATCTGGCATTTCCATAAGCTACGTTCTTTATTTTCATATACTTCATATATACGTAAGAATCCACACTTAATCCATAAGTATTCTTGAATGGACCATTATTATACACACGATTCAATATTATTTTTAATTAAACAATATTTCCCATGCATTGCACATTTAACACGTGTTTATGCAGTCAATTCTAATAATATTAAATAGTGACCTACCTCATATGTACAAGCGCCCCGCTATGCGTCCGACGTACGATCTCTTTGTTTTTGATGAGTGGATACAAGACAAATATACTGGCGAGATTATATACTTCAAGACTGTACTGAAAAAAATAGATATAACGAAGATTAATTGTTGTTTAAAAGCACATGTTATTATTATTCTCGTGATTGAGCGTAGAAGTTAGTAGAGTGGATACTCTACGTCCCATTCCTAGAAATTTCTCAATTTATTCGGGCGGACGGTATTGGATTATTTTTTTAAGCGACAGGTCGACATTTTTCATATTATTTGGACAATCGTGAGATATTCTCTCGTCTATCGATTTACGCATTGTATATATACCACGATTATTGCCCAAATCAAGGCACACATACAATACATACGTTTATTTATAACATTATTTACAACAACTTGTCATGTTTTTGCACCTTCGCGATCCCCTTGGAAAATCTTGGCGGTTTTGAATTAAAATGCAGGTTCAAGTGGTTTTCAACCGCTGCCGCCAAAACGTAATTGTCTTCATGGACTTGGAAAGCTAATTTATTTATTTGACTACAATGGATGGCATAACAGAAACATTCCATAGCGCAATTCACTTATATAAGAATTCTAAAGACTAAAGATTCAAGGAGAATGAGTCTCTCACACTGATATTCCCCCCAGTATCAAATCATGACACTGGTTAGTTTTTTTTATATTATTTCAATTCAATATTATTTTTGTATAATTATTTATTCAACGAAAAATAGATGAAATTAAATTAATTAACTCCCAGTTAAACTACAATATCTTGTTACATTTCAAATCTTCATCCTACTCGATTTGTTAAAGCATTTAAAATATTACTATGTTTTGGACCATGAAAATGCGAGTTTCTGCCATAATTCCGCAATAGCTAAACGAGGATCTGATTCATCCAGAGATTTCAACACGACATCATCGAATTTAGAGGGTGGTCCTGATTTAAACGCATCTTATACATTTATTTTGTCTGATTTAAACTTAAGAAACCTAAATTGGCATCTACTACCGTTAGGACTTAACTACAGTGAACTTCGTTAATGAATTTAATAACGTTATTGACGATCAAGCCCTAGTAATAAAATAGCAACATGCAACGTCTGATAAATCCTTTGTCATTTACGGGTTTGAACATTTTACCCTTAACTATTAAATACAATTTATTGCACAATAATAATGTTGCAAAATTGTTATCTCTCTCTGAACTGAAACATTTTACAAACGTTCTGTCCAAAAGGGTCGATTATTAATATTGTATTTTAAGTAAAACCTCTAGGAAAAATTATAATAAATATTTTTTTGCATCTATTTAATTTATTAACATATTAATCCAATTACGTCCAATATTCTTCATGCGCAAGGAATAAATTCTTAACATTAACACATGAAAGTATGTTTAAATATTCATTAAATGATATATTAGTTTCATAATTTAAAACAACTGATAACATAACTTACAATAAAATAATTTTGAACACATACATTTTCAGGTGTTTAATTTACATAAGTTCAGATTGAATTAAAAATAAAAGCTTATTCATTAAGTATTGTTGTCTACGAGTAAATAGACTTGATGACACACTTTTTCTAATAACAAATATATATTGCTGAAAATATTTAGTAGTGAAAAATAACAATAAAAATCGAGGATACAGCAGCATTAATTTAACAAATATACATTTAGAATTAAACTGTGTAATTTGAGGGACATCCATCCATATTTAAAATATTATCATTTTATGTACATAAGATTTTCTTGAGTCGTGAAGCGATTACATATTATTTTATAATTATTATTATTTTTATTTTATTTATATATGATATTAATCCACTTTCCCTCATTTCTGAGGATCGTGACCGATGACTTCTTATGGGAGGAATTTTCATGGACATGGTTTCTCATGGGAATATAGCAGTGGTTTCGTTGCCTTCTAACGGGAAAGGATTTTTTTTTATACTGAAGAGCGCTGCCCCGCTTCCTAGCTTATATTTTTTGGATAATTATTTTTTGTGAAATGAAGGTCGTCAGCCTTCATCCCACCCTCTGTTGGACTAGCGTCATCAGAAGTATTCAGAATGGTCACCCATCTGAATACTATCTGCGCTTATTGGCAATTAACTTTAATAATCATAATTTGATTCTAATTACCTCCAAGCTATGACGGGTACATAAGATACATAAACAATTACATAAGATTATAAACAATTAATTCCAAATACGCTAATCTATTTTAATTATATTTACCAATTGTTACTTAAAAAAACTCTTTTTTAACGAATCATATCAAAAGCAAAAAAAAACTAGAGTATTTTTTTCATAAAAGTTCCATATGGTAAACCGCATGAATCAAATGATCATTATAAAAATAAATTAAATCATTATAGATTAATACTTAAATTCATTTAAATAATTTAAAATAAATTGTAACACGCATTCACGCTGTTCAAGGGCTATAATTTACAAATACGAATTTCATATTTGCTAATTTGAATCAAATTCGAATCCTATGCTTACATTTAATTATGGCGCAATTTAAAATTCTACAAACCCCGATGGAGCATCATTACAAAATTTCCCATATCGTACGTACAAATCAAATTAAAATAAAATTCCGTCGATCGGTGTCTCAATTAAACGATGCCGATCGGTAATTTGTGATTATATTCAATCGCTCTATGACAAATAATGATGCTGAAGAAATCGGACCGATTCCGATCCGAAACTGTTCATCGAGCGCGTCTAACCGAACAAAAGTAAAAGATACGCGTAATTATTTTAAATAAATAGTTTTGGAATATATACATACATATATATGTGTGAAAAAAAATGAGAGCCGCCAGTGACTTTTTGTCATTGGCGGAGGCTCACCATTACCGACGATGACCGGCACATTATTCGGCCCAGGATCAGCTGGCCCCGGCTTGTATATCGAAATGCAAATGATTGCAATTATACAATTTTATTTACTCGTGAGAAATGATACATTACATAATGTAGAAATTGACCGTGGCAGGAATCAAATAATGTGCGGGTCGGATCAAGGAATCGCTTAATTGATTATTATTGCCCGTCAAGTTTTTACAATTCGCCAAAACGCTGTAAGCGGTAAATATGGGGGAAAAAGCTGGCTAAAAAAATATTTTTTTTAGTCGGCATATGGCCAATCGATACATTTGTTACTCGATAATAATTTATTCGTAATTTTAAAACTTTAATCATATAAAATAACGGCCAAACCAAATATAAACATTTTTTTCTACACGCAATTGCTGCGGAACGAAAAGTATAATTTTTGGATTGTATTCAAATTGAATTATATTTTTATTTTATCACTAAAAAAGTTTCAATCTTTTTTGCATGATCGATATAACCACGATCATTGTTTTATGTAAAATGATATTTTATATAGATTATTTTATATTAAAAATTAACTGTTGAAAATTCTAAAGATCTACTTGACATATAATTAAAAACATTCAAGGATTATAACGACATATACTTTAATATTTGAAAAAATAAATAAATCAGCATCTTATAAACCGAAGTGTCATGTCTTTCTTGAATTTTTATAAAAAAAAATATTTTACACATCTATAGTAATACTACAAACTATGATTCTTTTAAAAAAAAATAATGCACTAAATCTCTTAAATAGATTTTCTCAAGATTAATATTATATTAATATTAATCATCGTGACATAATATAAATATCATAATTATTACTATATTTCAAACCCTTATAATATAATATATAATCTGTGTAGCATATTAATAGATGAAAAAAATAATAAATTGCATTGAGAGTCTCCTTTGCTCATTTATAAGAAAAACTACAAGATACTATCGAGAAATATGGTAATAATATATCTTTTGCCTTAGAACTTTGAATAGATAATTATTATCAATTTTTATTAATTGTATTCATGAAATAAAAATATAAGTCTTTATCATACTTAATAATAACTAAATTTATTTAATATAATCTGTATTAGATTACAAGCCAATATTCTAGATCTGAAAGTATCATATATTTTTTTTTAAAAGTTTAACAATAAATCCATCTGATTTATCTAATCAGATTTTTTAAATTATTTTCTTTAAGTTAAACAATATTAAATGTGATGTAATTTGAGGTAGCCAGGAATCTCTAATTTGTTAGTCGCTTAAATTCGTCAATAATAATTTTTCCCCTTCAAAGTGTCTCCATTAGATACTTAAATCATAATAATTTAATCTAACAAGGTTGAGACATGATAAGTGTTTTTTGCTAAAAATGAATTACATATACATGGTACATCAGTCCTCGAATTACGCGATTTTTAACCGCGAAAGTTACAAAAACAGTGAATATTGCATGCTACACTTATTTAATTATGAAAAGGGATAGAAGACATTTAAAACTGGACCGATACCTGATGTAGTTCGTCCATAAATATATATATGCAGATTCTGTTATGTGCATTATGTCTAATAAATAATATTTTCCTGAGTATATATTAGATCTATTTTACTTTCACCAATCATTTGAAAACTAAAACAATTTTTTTGCCAAAAATGGTAAGTTTTGTGATTTCCTCTCGACTTTTCGACTTTCGGAAAACCTTCGTAACCAATTAATCGTGTAATTAAAGGACTTACTGTATTCCATTTTTAAAGTAAAAATAAAAAATCGCATCTCATCCAATGTGGCTACAATATAAATTAATTCATATGTCATAACAACAAAACTGTGAGAATTTAGTATATGTTTTTAAGCAAATCCAATATTTTTACTTTCCAGACTATCAGAATATGTGAAAAGAAAAAAATATTATTGTTTGCAAGGGCATTCCCAATTTTCTTTTGTTTACTCTCAGTTATTAGCCTTAGCAGGTAGTTGATCACCATGTAAGTGATCCAGGATCTAGCTCAAGCTGATTTTTCTCAGAAAAAAAAATAAAACTGATTTGTTAGTAAATCTAGAACCAAAAAACCATCGCATTTACATAAATAATACTAATTTGATATTTATACGGATCAAATATTGATAGTCATAATATAAATCAACGCAATAAAATTAATTGAATGATTAAAAAAGAAATTTATGATACATAATACTTCAATCAATACGCAATACTTGGTAATAAAATTTTAATGTGCATATATAATTGATGACAATATTCAATATAATATTTAAATGACGTATTGTCGCAATGCATTTAACGTGTTTTTTTTTTTTAATAACGTTCATATAAAAAAAGAAAATAAGACCACAGATAGCCGGCCACGTTGACCACAAACGCATAAATACATATTTCTTATCAATATTGCCGAGATCAAGAGAGCCAGGTAATAATGTCAAGGCGCCGGCCAATATGAAAACATAAATCGTTTGGTCAATGTGGAACAAAACGACATTGTGGTGCAACGTATCATTACATTGTCGGATTAGACTTGACATACGAGCAATGCACCGTCATATCACTTTATAATTACTAATATTTAATAACAAATACGATACCTGACTTGAAACACCAACCGTTTTCTGACACCACACATCTGACTGGCACAGAGAAAATTTTTAAATTTATTCTTCATTTGTTTTTTCAACTGTTGGAAATAAATTATCGATTCCACAGCGGCTTGACCGTTAGTGATTTTAAACAATTTCGTGCAGTGTGTTCGTTATCGCCGTCTAGGTGGAAAATATCATTGATTAAAGAGGTAAATACGTCTTTATTTATCATGATTTGCGTCCATTAATTAGTACCACATGTAATATTTCAGTATCACCTTCACTCAGTGATTAATTCATCATCTCAGCACGCATCTCGGTCTTCGAGCGCGTTGAGCAATATAAAAATTGCATTTAGAAGTAAATTAATAGCGGATAACTAGGCACTCGGGGTCAAACCCATTTGTTTTACTACCAAATTGTACTTATTAAAAATCCTTATCTCATTTAGATGCGATCAAGGCTCCGCGGATCGCATGATTAATGTTATTGATCTGGTAATACGCATTAATCAGAGACAGGAAACAGATAAGAGCATTACATCAATAATTTAATCAAGCAGTGAGCTTAGAGAAGTCACTCTTCCTCGACGGCTACCTCTCCGGCGTCTCGTTTTGTGTTAGCGGCGAGGCTTGAATATTGATCAATTAGTATAAGATTTAATTAACGTATTCATAGTTCAATACTTCGATATAGTTTATTGGTGAAGATTATTTTCACAGCAGTTTTATGCTAGTAGATTTCCGTGTCTTCTCCATTTTATGTTGGATATGCTGCTAGTTGTTGCAGTGGCGGCACGTGTCAATGAAGACCATCATACTCACGACATTGACTGACCGTTAGTCCTTCTTTTCATACGCGCGTTTATCTACCACACGCTTCGTCATCATTAGTTAGATAGCCGTATATCAGGGTAGACATTAATGTTATGTCCGTTTAAAATGAATTTAAGAATATGTATATTCTGTGATATTTCTAAAAATATTTAAAAAATTTAACATTAAAGAATATTATAGATATATTTTAGATACAATTTTTTTTAGCTTTCTTATAGTATCGCAAATTAGTTTTATAGAGCTTCTTTTAATCTTTGAAGCATTTCTGTAACCTATATTTCGCTTCTTTAGCAATTCCATCGTTATCTCCCTAATGTTGACATAACGTAGACCTTTATGTATTTTTTTATAATCTTCGGGAATAGACAGATGACCCAGAAAGTCATGTCCGACAAATAGTAAGGCAGAAGCATCATAACAGTGTTGTCTTTGGCAAAAAATGATTTCCACATTTTCCGGTTTTCCAGTTAAAAAATCGTGGAGCATACGAAAGCACTTGAAACATTCACAGTCAGCAATAAAATAGGCAACTAGTATGGCCGCCAATGTCAAAATGCGTCAGAGACAAGCGTACGTGTCCATATGTGATACAAAAATAAAATAAAAAAACATAACAATAGGACTTCTGAATTTATTTTTAATATTTGTAAAGGATGTGGAAGGATTCGTGATTCGTGACGGAGTATGGCCCCTCTGACGACAGCTGAGATCGGTATAACCTTGTATAGTCGGT